>VWZZ01014463.1:209936-224960 GCA_013399095.1 Psophia crepitans | reverse complement strand
CCCCTTGTCCTGTCACTAGTTATCTGCCCAGCATGATTCGGCTGGTAGCGATGGGTCTTGAGCCCCTTTCGATAAGAAATAGAGAAACCAGGGCAGCATGACTTTCAGTCATTTACGATGCGTCTCACTCAGCAAAGGGCCCATCTCTCTCTCCAGGGGCCCCCTGGCAGCCTGTGCCAGCCAAACGCAGCGTGGTGGGCCCGTGGGCGCAGCGCAAACGCCATTCCCCGCCCTGAAATAACGCCCGGCTCCCCGCCACGGGCCGCCGCGCCGCCGGGGGCACAGACCGTCGCTGCAGACACTCCGCAGCCCCGGAGCAGCTGCCACCCGCGCCCGCAGCCAGCGGGAACCTGCTGCCGCCCCCTCCGAGCCGCTGCCCATTCCGCCGGCGGTGCCCGCCGTGGCTGCAAAGGCTTCACTTCTCTTTTTTCCCCAGAAGAAAAATGCTGGGTGCTGTGGAGAAAGGAACCCTCAGCCAGCACTGCTAAGGAGCAGGAACCTGCTTTCCCATTTCTTTTTGTTGTAGCAGCTCGCTTCTCCAGAAGAGACTGTCAGCACGGTAACAAAGTGTTTTATAGCAAAGAGCATTTCCTGGCTCCTACCAGTGAGCTGACGGATGAAAAAAGAAGCGCCAGGAGTGGGGCTGATTAGCCCCAATAAATTGTGCAATCTAGAAAACACGTCAGGCATGGAGCGTGCAGGATGCCTGACGGGCGGAAAACCTCCTTCCTGAGCTGGGGAGAGCGGCCAGGCGCCGGGCTGTTCAAAGCACCAATGTGCAAGTTAGCCCCGAGGAGAGGCCAGGCTGTCGGAAGCACGAGCTGCTCACACCCCGGTGCAAATACAGAAGTGGGCCCGTTGCATTATAAAAGGTGTCACGGGCTGGGGATTTGTGCCTGAAGACGGTCTTACTTCCCAACGGGAAATTCGGGCTGGTGACGCGCGGCAGCGCGGGGCTGGGACCCGAGCCCCTGCGAGCGCAGCCAGCCCTCTGCCGAGCCGGGCTGAGCCCAGGGGCCGCCGGCAGCGCGAGCGGGAGTGCTGCAAAAGGCGAGGCAGAACTTCTCCCTATTGAGGTGATAATGCTCTAGAGCTGGGGCGCATGGACTGCCTGAAACCACCGGATTTGCCCTCATTTCTGTGGACTCTGGTGTCGGCAGTGACTCTGGTATATTTAGAACCAGTGTCAGGTACTGAAGAAACGTTAGAAAAACACCGTCTGGGTTTCCTGGGCTCGGGTCTTCTCAGCAAGTAACAGCCTCACCCAGAACCAGTTTTATCATCAGCCCCAAATTAGCAGTGAATTCATTTCGAGCGACCCGGGCAGCAGAGCGGGTGCCGGGGGGGTTGTGCACAGCCACGCAGCCCCCCCGGCCCTGTGCCCACTCCCGGTCCAAGGCGGCTCGGTGCCTCTCGCCCCTTTCTGCGCGTGCGGCTGTTTGGCCGCTGACCGGAGAGGAGCTGTGCAAATCCCGGTCGTCGCCTCTCTTCCCGCTCATCCCGAGCTATTAGATACTCATGCGCCGCTTTTGAGCAGTTACTCTTTCTCCCCGAGGTCAGCTGAATTTCAGAGCTGGGAGGAGGATGACTCCTGTATAAAGTTTCCGTATTGGTTAAATTCAGGAAGGAAGCCTCTGTATGAATGAGATCCAGCAGTAACACAGGAGTTAGGTGCCTTCAGGTCTGCTCTGCAGGAGGGAACCCAATGGTTTCTCGGAGGCTGGTGCAGTTTGTTGTGGAGCAACCGCAGGAACAGCTTTTGCTTTTAGTGAGAGGCTCTAAGCAGCGTGGAAAAAACTGGCTTAAGTAAAAAATGCAGTTTTTCTTCCCCCTATTCATGCAGAGAAGGAAACACAGTTTGGCAGGTGCAAATTTCTGGTGAAATTATTTAACGAACAAGAAAACTTGGGCACGACCTCTGTGGCCACCTGCCACACTGAACTTCCACTGAGTTACACTTCCAATAGACTTTTAATTAATACCATCATTTTCTTTCTTTCCCCCCCGGTATCTATATGCTGCACATCAGCTGGCAGTGGGTACTGCCGGGTGCCATGGCTGCGGGGTTCTGCGCACAGCCCCACGAGGACGGCGCTGGCGTGGGGAGCAAACGGCCGGCTCAGGGTTTACGGATGAGAGCGGAAATAATGCAGAAAGGTGCTAATGAGAACAAAATAACGCAAGAGCTAGCTGTGCTTAATGGCTGGCGACAACGACAACAAGCTCTTTTTGCCTGTTAAATGATTTCTGGGAGTCCCAGGCAAGACGAGACCAGAGGAGAAAACCAGGTGATCCTGGCACTGCACCGGAATTTGTACTGGGAGGCTTCATTCCAAAGGATCTGGCTGGGGTTTTGATGGGAGAAGTGGTGACAAAGGCTCTTGCTCACAGAGAAGCAGGGAATGAGTGCCTGTTCATGGTGCCATAAAAAAGTTTATAGTCTCTTTGCAAAGCCCCCGAGGGACGGTGCAATTCTCTTTGCCGGCAATGAGCAGAGAGCTGGGACGGGCATCGGGGCTGCGGAGCAGCTTCCAAGGAAAGGATGGTTTGACCCTGTACAGCCGTGTCAATGCTGGATGCGCGCGGCGTGCCGTGCCCCACCTCACGCGGGTCGGTCTGTGTGCCGGGAAGGGGCAGGGGAGGCGCCGCGTGCGACGGGAGGTGTGACGGGGGATCGCAGCCCTCTGCTCGCAGTTAGTGTAGGAATATATCAACGGCTGCTTGTTCATTCATAGGTGATTAATCAGCAGAGATGTCTGATTAAATTGCAAATTAAGGAAAGGCAAATATCGTACAAGTTCATGTATCCTGATTTTGCAGATAAAGGTGACTGAAAGTTTTCAGTGAAGTTTTTTGGTGGGGAAGCCAGTATGAAACGTGTTACCTTTGTAGGAAGGGGATTCGCTCTCGTTGGACACTGGATTAGAAAACCACTTTATCTTGGATTTATCACAATGAAACGTCCTGACTTTTTCTGGCAAGCGCCATTACCTGGAAGACTGAATTACAGAAAGGGAAAGAGGCAAAGCAGCAGCAGCAGCAGTAGAAGTGCTTTAAATTATCTGGCGGTGTCTGGTTAATCCGAACCACCCCTTTTTAAAAACTGCAGATTTTTCCCTCCAGCTGTACGTTTCAGTCCCACTGAATTTGGGTCTGGAGACAGTCTTGGAATCTCAGCTTTACCCTGGGCAGGAAAAGAGTTTTCTTTGCAGGCTGAGTTATTGATATCTATTTATCAGCATCCAGAAAGCAGGCAGGCTTCCGCACTGCAAGTACCACGAAGTGGCTGGAGCTGTTTATTCTGCAGGTGCTCAGGTTATAAATTGCTCTTTCTTTCCCTGTTTAGTTTCACTGCTAGTACATAAATCCGAGCATAAAAAGGCTAAGTTGACTGGGAGCCAAAATTGCCTGCTCATAGTTCTCTTGTTCTAGCTCTTTTACAACCTGTTTATTTGATGAGCAGCAGTTAGCCCAGCAAAACGAAGAGATAAATGCATCGTCGGTGACAGATACAGCAGCATGAGGAGCAGCAAGAGTCTTTGCTGAGGTGCAGCAAGCAAAGCCGTGGTTCAAGGAAATGTATCTTCAGCGACTGCTCATCAGCATCTCGGCGAGATGCTGCTGGAAGCGCTGGGGACCATCGGTGTGGCCGAACCAGCAGCCTGGCTGGGACAGGGGCTCCCGGTGGCAGCAGACAGGCGGAGGGGCAGGACCGGGTCGTGCTCCCAGGGAGCTCCAGGGTCTGTAGGCTGCAGGGCTCAGTGGCATGAGCTGTATTCCTGAAGAAACCAAGGCTGGAAAGTGCTTGAGGGGGCCAGAGCCCAGTGAAAAGATACTCACCCCCTCTTGCTCTTCTTGGGAAGGACATGGACACACAGCTCAGCACCCTCAGCAAGTCAGTGACATTAGAACGAGCCTGGCCCCGAGCCCCCTCTCCCGTTCTGCATCCCAGCAGCGATGCAGTCTCGCTCCCAGAGTGGTGGCTCAGCGACGGTTTCCGTGCTGAGCGTGTCCTGGCTGCGTCGCTGCAGGGTGGGGTGCCGTGAGCCTTCAGTAGTTTTGGCTCATGAAAAGGAGGTGGCGGGAAGGCAGGAGCCCACCCTTGGCCCTGCAGCCCCTGTGCAGGGACCCACCTCACCCCTCTGTGTGCCAGTCGAGTGCTTTCTCAGTTACCCAGATGGTTCTCTCTTCCCAGATAAGCCTTTTTTCGGCAGGCGCTGGTGATGCTGCTGCGCCTGCCCCCGGCGTGAGCGCTGCAGCCCTGTGGCTTCTCCCTTCAGGGCCGCGCAGAATTAGACAGAGCCCGTCCTGGCTGCAGCCGGCTCCTTCTGTGGAGCAGAAATCCCAGCTCTTGCTGAGGTCAAGCGCAGGAAGTAAGATTCTCTCCCCCTCTGGCACATTCACCCAGTACAGCATTTTAGACACTGTCTGAAGGTCATTTTAAACATCTTTCTGGTTTTGGCTACCCAGAGCTGGATGAAATGCTGCTCTGCTCCACTGCAACGCTTGCTGTGTTTCCCAGGCAGAGGGGATGTTCCTGGGGTTGCAGTATTTAAAGCACGGCTGCATGGTGGAGATGGATTTCCATGGATCTTACCTGAGGGATTTACAGGCTCTTCAGTAAATCTGACCCCTGGGCACAGCGCTCCCCTCCCAGTCACACCGCGACGCGCCGCTGCCGTCGCCGCCAGCCCCCGCCTGGTGCTGCCCTTGGCATCACCGTGGGGACCCCTGGCCCGGCCGGGGGGAGCCGAGGGAGCTGGGCTACCCCGGCACTGCAACGGCTGGCAACCGCTTATTATTCAGGAGCAGGGGAAGGTGTCAGTGAAATGATAGATACAGCAAGAGAATAAACCTAACAAAATCTTTAGCAAGAGGAAGAAGTCCCAGCGCTGAGCGTTTTGGTGGCGAATCGGCAAGCGTGTGGCACAAGAGGCTAGGAACAGTTTGCATCCAAGCTCTGCTGCCAAGTCCTTCCGCCGAAAAAGGCCGAACCTGTGCAGGAGAGCTGAAACACCACCCCAGAAACACTGCAGTTAATGTACTGACAGTTTTGCCTTTATAGTTCACCTATTTTACCCGTTTTTCCTCCGCACGGGAATGCAACATGTTGTTTCCTATTTGATAGCTTCTGCTACCTTGATTGCAGCTCCCGCTGGGGGTGAGCGCAGAGCACGGAACGCTCTGCACGCCCAGAGACACGCAGCAGCCGCTCAGGAAAGCACTAACAGAAATTTTGCACTGGAAAGCAAAGTGATCTCGTGCTGAGAAACAAAGGGGCTGAGCGCTGCCTCTCCTGGTGCTTGGACGCTAATTACGGGGTCGCTGCTGGTGGTATTTCTGCAAAGCACGTAGCATCCTTGCTTTTCTATAAGTAGCTGAATTAATTTTGTTCAGCTTTATTTGGGGAAAAATAAAGGAATTGCACCCAGGCTGAGAAGCAAGCAGCCGAACAGAGCCTCTAGAGCAAGAAGCTGGCGAAAGAATAAGCTGTTGGAGGTGGTCAGACAGAATGGAAAATAGCACAGACCTACCAATGCGTCTGCCTGAGCACAGCTTATCAGCTTGGGAGTTTTTATATCGGAATTCCTCAGAGCTGGTGAGATTACTCATGATTTTCACAATATTTATTGGATGGGCATCAGTGCCCAAATGGGAGGTATCTGCATGCGCTCCAACAACAGCTCTCTAACATCAACAGGCATCTGCTGTGGCGGAAGACCAGAACCAGCAAAGGCCAGTTCACCGGTGCCTTGCAGCTGGAACGTGTGCCCCTGCCTCCAGTCAGGGCGGCGAGGGGTTCGCCTGCTGCCGCCTCCCCCTGAGCTGCCTGTCAAGCACTCGCTGGCATTTCACGCTGCCCTGGGGTCAGCTCCAACTCGATCAGCATCGGTTTATTATGAAATGCCCAGAGTGATTTTACTCATCGTGTCTGTCGCAAAACAGTCCAAGAGAAAGTTTAAATATTATTTCTGGCTCCTGCAGCCGCTCCCTCTAACAGCTTTTTCGTGGAAGTTTCCACGCTGCTCTGTAAAACTGTAATTTTTTTCCACTGATTTACATTGGCCTAACAACACTGAAGTAGACTAAAAGGAGAGAAGAAAGGATTTTGTTTGTGCTTTCAAGGCATTTCTGCGTGTAACTCAGATACCGACGGGCCCGTGGCACAGGTGAGGAGCGGCAGAAGGGAGCCGACCGCAGCTCGGCAGGGTGTTACCTGCCAGCAGAACCTCCGCCGGGGCTGATAAATGCGTCTCAGCAGAGGGGCTGTGAACGTTGTGACTAATGAAGGGTTCTTAGCGTTTCCCTGGTGTCTTTGCACTTGGAATGCAGCGACCGAAGCTCTGGGTGTTGCTGGCTGCTGCGCACGAGGCTGCTGCACTTCGCTCGCCAACAAAATGGCAGTGGGGTGGTGGGACTGCGATTCCACTGGAGGCTCGTAGCCCGCAGCTAATGATGTGGAGAAAACAACACCCCCTCTGAACCGGGCTCTGCTGTCTCTGAATCTCATGGTGATTCATACGCGTTCAGAACCCCACAGACACGGCAGGGCTGACCCAGCACCCCCCTGCAGACACTCATACTCTGCCCCTGTGAAATCCTCTGGCTGCTCCGATCTGGAGCCTGATTTTCCTCTGCAGAGGAGCAGCAACAGCAGCCGGGAAGGAGCCGAGGCTGCAGCCCGCCCTGCCCGCGCCGCCTCTCCCACCCACCCGTGGGGCTGGAGCAGAGCCCCACGGCCTCGCCGCCTCCCCGTGCCGGGTGCTGCTCCTGGCCCCCCCGCAGCCCTGCTGCCCAGGGCACGTGCATCTTCCCTGATGGCACAACTAGTCTAATTGCAGAGATTAAGACATAAAAATTAAGCCCAGACTTTGAGTGGAAGGTACTTTGTGGCTCATGAAAACTTATTTCATGGCTGGTAAGGTCCAGTTTTGTAACGGCTCTCCAAACAGTTCCTGGTTTCCCTGCTCAGCAGATGCAGGCTTCCCCGTTTCATCAAAGCCACGGTGAGAGCAGGCTGCAAACACCAGAGCCTAATTAACAGCGCATTTAAATGCCATTTGGGAAGAGGGCCTTGGCCTGGGGGAGCTCAGGGAGGTGTGATGCTGTTATGGGCAGGATGGGATCACCTGGTTTGAGGAGGAACAGGCCAGAGGGTCTGGTGGGGGTCGAGGATCTGCTGAGAGGCAGAGGGGGCTGCTGGCCAGGGAGGGAAAGCCCAGGGTGGAAATGTGGGCTGCCTGGGGACATGGCTGCTGTCACTTCTAAACCACTGCATGCACTCCACCTGTGTGTGAGGGACGTTCTCACCAGCACGGTTACTCAAGGAAAGATCCTCTGGGTATTTACAGCAGCTGAGCAACCTGCCTGAGTTCTGCCGTGGGCAGATCTATTCCCCACAGGAGCTGAAGGAAAACCAGCCGAGGAGTGAGCCTGGCAAGGTGCATGGAGTGCTGCAGCTCCTGACCTTTGCAAAGCCCCGGTGCGGATGCTGCTCCCCGTGATCTCCCAGGCTAGCTCGGTGAGGGCAGCCTGAATGCGCTGCCTGTTCCATGCGAGCTGGAAACCTGAGAATCTGTCACTGCATTAGGATTCAAATCATTTGTTTGTCCTGCAAAGAAAAGGTGAGCTACAATTAAAAAGAACTGTCTTAGATTTTGGACCTTTGTGTCCTAAGCAAAGAAGGGGTTCATTTACTTGTGACTGGTGTGAGTAGCTATGATATGGACCACAAATCTCTCAGAGCAGTATGACAAATTTTATTCCTTTTGAAATTGAGAAATACACATCAGGAGACCTTTTCATGGGAGGGGACTGTATGAGATGTTGTATAATGGCTTTTTTCTGGTTGCGTGTTCAGGCATGGCAAAAATGGCAATATAAATCGTAAACACTGAAGCAGTTGTTCACGTTCCCAGCTGTAGATGTTAAAAGTTTTGCAGCAGCCCTGTGAAGCCCCTGATCAGCCTAACAGATAAGGCAAGTATGGCGCAGGGGTGATCCTTCTCTGAAGTCAGACGAGTGGGTTTTAGAGCTGGGAACAGACCTGAACTCCAGAGAGCTGCTGCTGAACAGAGCCTGCGCCGTTACCTGCCGAGGAACAAGGAGCTGAGCACCCAACAGCAGCAGCGACGCTTCGGCAGCAGCCGGTGAGGTGTGTGCTTTGGGCTGAGCGTCGGTGGGAAGCGGAAGGTCCTGGCGTTGGCAGACGGAGCCGCGCCGGTGCGTGCGCAGGATGGTGTGTGTGCAGGATGGGTGCCCGGTGCTGCCAGCCACCGGGGAGGGCCAGGAGGTGCCCAGGCACCCGCACACTGGTTGCTGCACTGTCCATAGCTGGCGTGGCAGAGGGGGTCAGTGCTGCCGAGGGCTGTGCGGAAACCCTGAGGGAGGGCAAGAGGCTGTAAAGTGCACGAGTATCTTACAGGGCCCCGTGTCAGCTGGAAGTGCCGATCATCGTTTTGTAACGGCCACTAAAGATGAATTGCGGTTTAAATTGGATTTTGTAAAAGCCGCCATAAAACATCTTGCCACACAATGCCATTTCCTTTATGAAGTGCCTTACTGTGCAAAATCCCCTCGACACTGTGCGCTTCAGACAGAGGTGTGGGTCGCTGCTATCAGCGATCCTGTTTGCTTGCGATGTGCTAACTTGCCGAGGTCGCAGCTCTCCAAGGAAATGCCGGGAACACAGAACAAATGTGCCGGGGGAGCCCAGCTTGTGCAGCTCTCCGAGGGGGAAGCACGGAGGGCACTGATTTAGGGTCAGGTTAGCGTACTGAACCAAGCAGCACCAAAGATTTAGGGCAGAAGTATTTCCTGACGGCTGCTGCAAGGAACCAAGCAAGTGGCATTCAAAAAGTGTGACTTTCCATTCTGCCTCCTTACTTCCAAGTGTAATTACAGCATTTGGAGGACATCAGATCGATGGCAGGAGCAGATGGCAGCGTTAGCTTACCCGGCAGCACGGCCCCTTCTGTCTGCCACACTAAACCGCTGCTTTGGTCAATACTCCCTTTGCCAAGTGGGTGGTGTTGGAGGAACTAAACAATTTAATCAAAGGTTAGAGGCTGTAAATGTTCAGTGAAAAGGCCTGCAATTTTGGGTCTAATATATTATCTCATTACAAGTTGTCTGTTAATTTGAGGAGGCATTTCATATACTGCTTGTTTGAAAAACAGGACGCCCGCATTTGAGAGACTTGCTGCCAACTAGTCTAATTGCAGACTGTGTTTCGTGCAGTTCGTTCCCTTGCCCTCTGCTGGGCTGCCAGAAATGCTGCTAATGGGGAATGTTCCTGGCGCTCTCCTCTCCGGCACAACTGGCTCCTCTGAGATGAACTTCACCGCCGCAGGTCTGACTCCCCCTCGCCGCTCAGTCGGTCCCGGATTTGGCTCCTTGGGCCACCGTCCTGCTACAAACCAGAGTTCTTTCTTGGGTAAAAAGCACCGCATGTGTTCATCTCCAGTGTGCTATTTGCTCTCTTCAAATTAAGAAGATGGAGCGGGGTCTTTCACACCGATATAGGCACGTTTTATTCCTTGCTGTTCTCAGCTAAACCACTGGGCAGTTGGACGGCGCAGGCTGGACAGCGAGCCCTCCTCTGACGGGGCTGGCGAGCCCAGCGCTGCGGTGATGCCTGCCCGCCCAGGCCGACCCATTCCAGGTGGGTTCTGCTCTTCGATCCCGTGAGCTGCGGACGCCGAGCGGCGTGTGGCATCGCCGGCTGGCTGCCAACGTCTGGTCCGAGTGCTAAAACTGCATCGTCTCACTGCCACGGAAATTCCTTGCAGCAGAAATGTCAGATTTCTTCAGTGCCTCCTGCCTCTGGAAAGGATATGAGAGAACAATTCTGCATAATCTTGTTAGCGTAATGCTATTATTTTTAAGGAACCATTTCAGTTTGTGCCTTGAAGTAAGAAAGGGAAAAAGGATAAAGGCTCCTGCTTCTGATAGCTCTTTCTGTCTCAGAAAAGAGAACTTTGGCACAAGTACTAGACATTTGCTAGGAATTAGGTGCTGACAGTGAGCATCGGAATGTCCCAGTTTTCCTGTCTGTGAAAATGGAAAATGCTGTTTCTGTTGCAGGAATATTAAGAAGATAAATACGGTGATATTGGCGCAGTACTTCAAGTATTTAGATCCTGGTCTTGCAAGGTGTTAACGGGCTGTGGTCTGCGCCAGGCCCTGGGAAGGTCACACAACAGCGTTCGGACCCCTCGGGGACGTGCGAAGGAAGAACCCGGCGTGGCCGCGCTTGTGGGAGCTGCGTTCTCACCCCCTCCCGGGCCAGTCCTGACGCTGAGCACCCTACTGTGGTATGTGAAAGAGATTTAACTTTGTAAAATAATACTGTACTTCCAGAGTGAACTTTACTGAGAAGTAATTTATAAGTCTCATTTAAACTGCTCTCTTCAGCTTCAGGCCTGAGCAGTCTGCCTGCATTCTTTTTCTAATGGTCAATAGAAGCTCTTAAATGACAATCTGGGTAACAGTGACTATTATTAGAAGATTAAGGCAGCCAAATTGAGTACACTCTAGAGAGACTTTTTGATCCCAGCTTTACGTACTTCTTTCCACATAGAACTCTAACAGCAGGCCTTTCAAGAAGCGCTGGCCGTGTGCTTCGGGAGAGGGGTCTGACATGCCCCTGCAGCTCTCGGCCAGAGTTACCTGCCGACGCCTCCCGACTTTGCTGTATCAGCAAATATCACCCCAAATGGGAAGATGAGCAGCGAGTCCCTCCCGTGCTTGGCTCACCCTGAGCTTGCCCCTGGGAGCCTTCCTGTGGGGGACAGACCCCGCTCCCCACCTGGGCCCCCTCAACAGGCTCTCGCTGGCTTGCTTAGGGAGCCTGCGGGGGGGCTCACGTAGGAGGGGGAAACCACGCGATACCGTTCACTTCTGTCCTCCTGAAAGGCCTGACGCAGAGGGAAACGGCCTGCGAACAGATTCCCGAGGTGGGGGAAGGTGTTTAGTGCTAGCAGGTACTAGCGCAATAAATGTCACGGCTAGGTTACATCTCACTCGAAGCATAAAACTAGGGTAGAAACGTCTCACCGGGCACTGAAAACACACCCCTCGGCCTCCAGCAATGGCTCCACTTACCCCCGTGGTTGAACCTGTGTGACTTGCTAAACAACAAGGGGTGCCTGTATTGATTACAATATGTAGCTGTGTATTCCTAGCTCATAATCTCGACTGCTTACAAAACTTGGGAAGTAGAAACAAGACAAGACATAAATTACTGGTATGTTCAGGTGGTATTGGGTTTTAGCTAAAACTGTTTATTACAAAAAGAGGATGCCAGTAGGTGCGTGAGCTGTCCGTAATGGCCGACACTGAACAGGAAGCCCAGGCTGCTGCGCTGAGCCTTCTCGCGCGCCGGTGATGGACCCGAAGGCTGTTACAGCCTGCCTTGGCCGTGTTGCTCCGGGCTTTTGACTGATGCTGTGCATTTGGTCCAGGAAAGAGCGAGCAAAGCTCTTTGGACGAGTGCTGGGCCGCCGTTGGGTTCTGGGCCAAGCCTTGTCTTGGTTAACTTGCGCTGGCCTGAGGGGCTGGTCAGGGGCTCTGCGCTGGCAGAGCGTGGCCCTGAAATGCTGCTGTTTGGGTTGGCACGGGGAGTATTTCGTTCTGATCGCCGCTGGAAGGATTGCTTTGACAGGGGCTTTGTGCGGTCCCATCTCGAGAGTTGGTACTTCATGGTGGGATTTTTTTATTCTAGTTTTTTGTTTTTTAGTCAACATCAGACTAAATTTAGACATGTAGAAATCAATAAATTACTGCCAACTTTAACGTAAGGGCAGAGTTAGGTCAATGTTCAATGTTTTTGAACAACCCTACTCATGGTATTCAGGCTCTTCTCTTTAGTTGGGAATGACATGACGAGAAACTTTCCACTGCTTTAAATGCTAAGGAATCTCTGAAAATATTTAGGAAGGATCAATTCAAAATGTTCTATGGTTTGGGTATATTTTTTTTTAAGTACAGTATGTTCTCCTGCAGATTTTCATCCAAGCTACATGCTCGTGCCCCAGAGCCTTGTTTCCATGGTGCGTTTGTTTTTCTATCACAACGTATGTCCAGTGGCGCGCGCACATGAGGCACATCTTGGTGGAGTATTAATTTTACGAACAGTCTGTGAAGGGCAGCTGAAGACCAGTCGTTCGTCTGTTGGAGCAGGGAGGGAAACAGCTGTTCCGTAAGCGGTGCTGAAGCGGGAGCGCCGTTTGGAACAATCTCTTTTTACAGCATTAAGTTCTGCACAACCAGCTGGGAACTATGTAAAACTCCACTTAAATATTTTCTTTGTCTCAACAGTACACACGAAAACAAGTAGCTTTCGGAGATTTGTTTCATGTCAGGCTGCTCCACCTCCTACTAAGCTTTTCCATACATCCATCTCTGCTAATGGAACAGGGCAATAAGCTTACAGAAAGGCAGGCTGGTACCTACTGGTATTTTAAGGTAAATGAATATTTCGGGGGATTGGGAGGAGGGTTCTTATGTTCTCTGTTTTGGTGTTCTGCGTATAATAACAAGTTGTAACTTGGTGCTTGAGCAAAATAAATCAGTTCAGTATTGCCACACCAAAGTCCACAGTGCCAATAAAACAGCGGGAAGCATTCCTGCAGAGACGGATAACTGTCCTCGCTCCTCAGGAGTCCTTGGGTTTCAATCTGCTCCCTGGGACCCGTTGTGTTCAGGCAGGCTCCAACTGGGAGCGTTCTGCCTGACCACGTTCTCCCGGCAGTCCGGTCTGGCTGGAGGGGTGAGAGGCTTCCCAGCGCCTCTCCCCACGGTGGGAGCACTCTGTGGGGAGCCCGCAGGCTGTGCCCTGTGGAAAAATGCTCCCAAATAGCTGTGCTCTTTCAGCCACCAAGGCTGGCCAGGCATCCACAGCTTCGCCGGCCAGAGCTCCGACTGAAATGTCCTTTGCTGCTCCTAAACAACAACTTCCCATTGCAGGGTGAGACCCCGGGTGGTAATTGTACCTGGCTCCATCCCTGCCTCCCCACTTGTGTGTCTCCAGATCCCCAGCACAGAGCCACTGCAAACCAGAGGCACGGCAGGATGGCTCTGCCAAACGCTACTCGTCAGACGGAGCAGCCCCCAGCCTCGAGCTCAGCCCCTTGCTGCTGGCTAAGGGGATGATTTGGCTGTGCTGCCTGACAAGGTGGATGCTCTCCAGCTTCTGACTCTGCAGGATTCAGGTGGAAGCACAGGTTTTCCAGGATTTTTCATATAGTGCTTTTACCATGGAAATAGTGTAAGTTTCTTTTTATTCAGCAGCAGCCTGTGCGGAAGGTGCTTGGCCATAAACTCCTTGCCCTTTGCCATTCATCAGTCGACCAAAGTACGAACTAAACATGTTGCTGTAGTGATGAAACCCCCATGTCCGTTCCTGGGGAGGATGAGTTAATTTCCAACCACTAAGCTCATGTAAGAAAGTGTGTGAACCCAGAATGAGCTCTGCAGAGTGCGTGAGGGAAGAGAAAGAAGGGAAAATTGAAGAATAAGTCAGAGATTGATATGTTAATTTTTCACAGCTCGCAGAGAAAGCAGAACTGGATTCCTTAGGGTGAAATTAACGGGCGCTTGAATGGTAATGAAATTATCCCGGAAATTCTAGCACTTTTGGCAAGTGTCAGGCAGTGATGAGATCCACTCATACAAATTCCTGAATTTCTGTAACGCATAAAGCCAGCAGAGACCGTTATGATGGTTTGTTCTGACCTCCATCATGTGGGTCATGGAGCACCTTTTATCTGTACGTATAAGAATTATTGAGTGCCGGTTCATGCAGCTTGACTTTATTTTATCTGATTCAAAAATCAGCCTGGCACAAATCGGGAGCAAGACTGTGGAAACCACACTGCTACAAAACCTCATCTTGTAGGAAAAACCAGCTGCGTGCGCACACGGTTTTCAGATAACAGCACGTTTGAGTTACCAGCAGCTACAGAAATGAAGTGCTTAAACCTGTGAAATGATGGAAGCAAAGTGAGGTGTTACTGTTATGCAGGCTGATAGATAAAATAGTTAAGTATGTGTTGTGTGTAAAAAAACCTCTGCTACAACAAGTTTAATCCACAGGAAAATTTGTAGCAGTGTGCAGTAGTAAAAAAAAAAAATAAATCTTCCCTGGGAGGGTGCTGAGGCCCTGGCACAGGGTGCCCCGAGAAGCTGTGGCTGCCCCTGGCTCCCTGGCAGTGCCCAAGGCCAGGTTGGATGGGGCTTTGGGCACCCTGGGCTGGTGGGGGTGTCCCTGCCCATGGCAGGGGGTGGCACTGGGTGGGCTGGGAGCTCCCTTCACACCCACACCAGTCTGGGATTCCATGATTCTATGGCTGAATTGTTCCCCTCCCGTGAGCACTACGTGAGCCGCCGGCGCAGCCTGGGTACGCGGCTGGCTGCCGAGGTTTGAACTGCACCGAGATGGTGCAACTGGGTTTGCAGTTTTTTTCCTGAGTGACCTTGGCGATGCACTAAGCTCCCCCAAACTCCCAGGCAATTACTAAGCCTTCAGAGAGCACGTCAGCAGTACTCAGCCATGCAATGCCACATGCCATTATTTTTGTTTTTCACGCATCAGGCCATGTATATTTAGCCTGGGTTTCGCGATGTCCCCTCTGCGGAAATCAAAGAGCCTGGTCTGGCCGTGCCCTGGCCAGAGGTGATGGTGAGGATGCCCATCTCCGTGGCAACGAGCCCTGTGCAGGGGGCCGTTCCCATGGCAAAGGGCTGACGTACACCTGTATGGACACGTGTCCACAGAAAACGGGAGGGATGGCGAGGCGGCGAGGTGGGTTCGCTGCAGAAGGGAGTTAGGTAGGGAACGCTTTTCCAAATCACAGTGTCTTTTTAACAGACAAACGTCACTGCCGCAGATGTTTAAAAAACAACCACCTCCTGGGAGGCACGGGTGACGGCTCTCACATCGAGCCTACGGGACCACTCAGTGATGCAGCTCCTTTGCCCCCCGGGGAACAACCGCAGCAGCTGAGAACGGCACTGCATCCC
>VWZZ01014463.1:125758-208834 GCA_013399095.1 Psophia crepitans | reverse complement strand
GCGGCGCCGGGCTCAGCGCGGCCCAGCCGTGGGGCCCTGACGCGGGGCTCCGGCCGCGCCTGGTGCAGGCCCTTTGCCTTGCCCCGTGCCGTGGGGGGCACAGCAGCAGGCTGCGCGGTGGGAGCGCTCGCCGGGCTGCCGTCCGTGTGCCGGCCCCCCGCCAGCAGCTCGGTGACCGCGAGTTTTCCTTGCAGGCTGTGGATGACTTGCTGCGGTGCGGGATATGCTTCGATTACTTCACCATTGCGATGATGATTCCACAGTGTTCACACAACTGTGAGTACGGTGCAGGGGCGCGACCCCTTCTCGCGCTGGCAGTGCTGCGTGCGTCTCGCTCTGGTGGGGCGCACCCCATCCGACTGTCTCGTGCGCTGGTGTCATGAGATCTGACTTCATCGAGGCCAGCGCAAAACCGTTACTTCCTTTTCATTGAACATCTGTGTGTCCTGTTGTGCGATCGGCTTATTTCATGGAGAGTCAATTAATATCTCGCTATTCACTTGCTGGTTACAGTTTTAATTTACTTGAGTTTTAATAAAAATTGCACAGAAACAGCAATTTTAATAACATTTGCTTGAGTGACTAGGAGCCAATATAAATGAGACATTTGTCACACACAAGTCAATAAAGGGGTGTGAGGTTGTTCTTCCCTCTGTCCCGTGGCTTTGTGGAACTTAGAATTAACACATTTCCTGTAAGTGCATGTTGCCATACGTTCCAGGGAGCACAGGGTGGCTTGGTGGCCCCGTGACTCCATTCAAGCCTGACTTGTTGTTCAGTTGACAGATTAAGGAGACAGGTAGGGCCAAAGAAGGGGCACGTGAAGAAATTTTGAGTGAATGGTTTGGTCTTGATACATCTTTCCCAGGAAACACAGGACCAGAGAATGACCTTGTGGGCTCTGTGGGCTGGCAAAATGCTCTTGCACTTTAGCTGAGTGACAGAAAACATTTGAAAAATGTCCTCAGAAAAGACTTTTCCCTTTAGAGCTTCAGACACAAATCATCATTTGAGTATTTATTATTTACTGGCATGCAGAGCAGAAATTAGCGGTCCTGTACGTCCTTTAGAAAACATGTAGCTTTTCTCCTTGTGGTTTAGCCAGCAAGGATGTTTGCCGCTGAGAAGCTCTTTTGGGTGAAAGCTGGGAAGCAGCCAGCAACCTTTCCTCATGCAGTCATGGCTGCGACCTTCCAACCACACAAACGTGTGTCGTCTGGATTAATATAGTTAAACTCCACCTATTCCTACAATTCTTCATTTAAATATTTTTCGTAACATCTTGAGGGTGGATTGAATGCAGAACTGCGTGGCAGAGAGCATTAAGTGTTAGGAGCTAAAATTTTCCGTGCAGCTCTGTCTGCCTCAGGCTGATACCTGCTGGAGCGGGGTAGCAGAGGGGTTTGCTGAAAGTCACATTAGGGGAAAGTATATTGCCTTTTCTCACGTTAAAGTAAATGCTTAGAATTGTTTTGTTCAGAAAGTGTAGCACTCCTCCTTCCTTACACGAAGGAGGACATTGTAGTTTGGTAATGAGATTTAGTTTAGCTTGGCAAAACTCACCACTGAGAACAGCATATTTGTGGTGGGAGCACTGGAAATTCCCTATGGTAGCTGGTGTTACAGCCTGCCTGTGACACAGCTGGGTTCAGAGGCCCTTTGCGTCAAAAAGAATCCGTATCCCTTCTTTTTTCACAGATTACATATCAAATTTCCCCCTGCAAATTGCAGCAACCCCAAGCTTTGTACAATAAATCAAGGTTTCCTGAAGTATTTTCTACTTGGTCGTCTCTATGTAATCTCTTCAGTCCACTGAGACTGTACAATTGGAGCAAAAAGCCCTCTGCCGTTAATGAGTAATTACTTGTGAATAGATGAAAATGAAATACATTTGCTTACAAAACTGTCTTCTGTTTCTCTTTTTCTTCATGATCTATTACAGGGCTTCTAGACATCCCTATAATATGTTTGCACCTATAGCCACTTAAAATTCCTTCTCTGCTTGTTCTTGGGTGACTGAGAGCGTTCAGTCGCTCTCTTGACAGCAGATGTTGAACTCCCGCAGGGTTTGGATTGTATCTTTACTGACAGAATAGATGTGCCATTCGTATTTCTTTCGCATAATGAAAGTGTCTGAAGATGGACGTTTTCTGTAATACAGACATCTCGCCAGGGGCAGAGTGAATCGTGGCCCTCAGGTTTCTTATGCTTTCAGCCCAAGAGCACCAACTCAGTCCACTCAGGCTGAGGTGCTGCAAGACGTTATCGCTGCCAGTGCCGCGTCTTGCTGCCCAGTGGCCCTGAGTGCTGGCACCGGCTTGTTGGAACGTGCTGCCCTCCTGGGGGGCCCAGGCAGCCGGAACCGGCCAGGGGCTGGAGGCAGGCGGTGGTCGAGGGTTTCTTAGCCCTGCGTTCTGCTGCATCAGGGCGCTGCCCACCAGCGAGGGATGGAGCAGGTGCTGGGGCCTGCCGCCGGCCTCAGTGAATCGGCAGCGTGCTGAAGTTGGGGCCTTTATCCCCAGCAGAGCTCGGCACCAGTGCGGCCATGCAGCCCTGGCCTGAGGCCAACGTAGCTTGGAAGGTGGGCTGGGGAGCCCGGGTCTGTTTGGCTTCTTCATTTAGAAGTGGCTATAGCTGTGGGAGGGAGCTCGCTCTTTTCATCCAGGGTTTTCCTTTCTTTAAATCTGTATTGAAATTACTACTGTGGTTCCAGCTAAGCAGGCTTCAGAATTGCCTGCTCACTTAAAAAAACACCAGTGGTCTTAGATGCGTGGTGTGTAAATTGTGACATTACTGACTTTTCTCCTGCCAGGCTTGTTTTATTCCTCTTTCGTCTCACAACCTTGCTACTTGCAGTTTAAACTCAGAGGTTGTTATTTGCTGACAGTGACTTGTATACTTCCACTCTGCCATTGCTATTCAGCATCCAGTGGCAGTTGTCAGATTAAATTCATACTTGGGAGTTCTCTTCCGTATGCTGAAATACAGTGCTGTGGCTGAGTCTTACTATGGGTTTGGTGGATGCGGTTTTACAGGTGGGTTTCGTCTGTCAGTGCTGGTGGAAGTGACCTTTGTGGCACCATAATCTTAATTCTATGGAAAAATGATGCATTTTCAATATCGGTGTATTGTGGAGTAGTTGGCACATAGTGTCCAAAAGGGAAGTACGCTAGTCAGGATGTTGAGCTGCATTTGGAAGAGTGCCTGTTGACAAACTGTGCATGTCCTTTTTCCAGATTGTTCCCTTTGCATACGCAAGTTTTTGTCCTACAAAACTCAGTGCCCAGCGTGCTGTGTGGTAAGTGGTTTTCTTTTCCTCAGCTTGTTTTTTGTTTATTTTTTGGTAAATCTTGGGGGCTTTTCTCTTTTTACTGCGCTGAGTAATTAATTACGATCACATATTACCACCTTTCCTTTAAGTGAGTGGCTCTGTGGGCAACCTGTGGTGCTTTTCCAACTGGAATTCTCCTGTTTCAGAGCTACTCTTTTGCCAACATAGGCAGAAGTAGATTAAACCCCATTAAACCTGGGGTTTGGCTCGCATCTCTGTATACAATCTGACAGGGAAACATTTAACATTGCCTCCTAATGTGTTAAAGTGCCACATCGTTTAAAACATGAGTGCTGAAATTGAAGCACTTAAGTTTTCCATGATTGAGTGGCCTCACTCCATCTTTTGAGGAACCTGTGGAAGTGTCCACAGAGCACCTAGACCGAAACCTCTCTGACTCGGCTGTGTAGCCTTTCTGGGGATGAGAGGGCTGTGTGACGCACCAGGGAGAGCAGGCGTTTGCCACGAGAATTAGGTTGAAACCTGAAAAGCTCTAGAGGCGAGTTCGGCCCGCTCTGCGGGTGGGTGATTACTGCGATCTGACTCGAAGGCCTGTTTTGATTCAAGAACACAGAATGCAATTTATTCTAGGCCTTAATCTAACTTTTCATCTTAAGCCAATTGGACTTTATTGAACTCCTAAAAGTGGTAGGCTGCCTAGAAACAATGAATGGCGCTTCAAGAATATTGGCAAAATAGAGGTAATTTTCCTCTGTTTTTCTAAAGCATGAACCAGACTTGACTTTTCAATTCCGGAAAACAGATTTATTTGTAGCTTCGCCAGTTCTTAAACATTCAAACAAGTGCAGACTACTTGATGGAGTATACTTTACTACCGCCTTGAAAATCACAGGTATCAATATGAGCAAGATTAAGAAAAGCTTTCTAAAAAAGAGGAGCCAAGAGAGACAGCCAGAGAGAGAAAATCAGAAATTGTTTAAAAAGAATGAATTGAATGCACAAAGTCATCTCATAATTAATATTTTTCATAATCAGAAGGTTAACATTTCCCTTCATCAGTTTTCATGCCTTGTTGCTTAAGGTTCTTATCACATTCGTGGGATCCTTGGTTTGGCTTTCAAAATAATTAGAACCGGACTACAACAACGCGTTGCCAGAGACGGGTGCACTGGATTTTGTTGCTTGAGCTTTATGCTTTATGCTTCGTTTTTACTTACTACTTATCATCTCCCAGACTTAGAGTTCTCAGACAGTTTTTTTCAGGAAAATACATCAGAATGCATCTTCATTCACGTAGCAATTTGGGGGGGGTAGCCGAGGCATTGATCCAAGAAACAAATTATTTATCACTTGAACATTTTCTGGGTACTTATTGTTTTCACTGCATTTGAGTGTTTATTTTTTGTTTGTTGTTCCCCCCTATTTTTTTAATAGGCAGTCTCGGAATCTGACCTGAAAAATAACCGGACATTAGATGAACTAGTGAAGAGCTTTAATTCTGCAAGGTATTCTTATAATTTTCTGACTACTCTCTCTGGTTTGGCAGCTGGAAAGGCATGCGTGACTTATGTTGTGTGAGCAGGCTAGGAGTCCTTGTGGGTGAGCAGTGTGAGGATTGAGTGAAAAAATTGTGGTGTCACAGAAATGTTGTCAAAGACGAATGTTCATGCTTTTGGAAGACTCCTACAGTTTTCTGGCTGAAGGTTACTGTCCACTCCGGTGATGCATGAAGGTTGTGTAAGCTCAGCTTCCGCTTAGCTGCCGGGCGGGTTACAGTCTCTTCCAACATGTAGGCAGTCAAGCAGATGTGTCAGGATTCTGTGGGTAAAATAACGGTAATAAAGATTTTCTTGTAAGATCCTTCCTATGTGTGCAGGGGAAATTCTGAACAGAAAGACTGTCCAGCGGGAATGGTCAACTTGCAAGAGAATTCTCGTGGTGAAGTTGTTGAATGGGAAAAATGTGGGTATTGAGGGACCGCAGATGTGAGTTTTCCTGGGTGAGAGAAGTAGTGGACTATTGTGCTTTCACCTGGATTCCTTATCTACTTTTCTTTGTGTTCTTAATATTTTTTTCTGATCTCCTCACCCCTGTGAAAGACAGGAACAACAGAATAAGCATGACTTGGTAAATGCTTACCACAGTAGGTATATGAGACTTCTCGTATTATCTCTCTTTTCTTTTGATTCAAAGCAGTTCAGTGATTTGCTAGGTATTTTGTAGGTATAACCCTGTGTCTGTGGGAGGCAAATACACTGCCATCTTTTTCTCTGAAATGAACTTAGAGCTTGAAGTCAATGAGATTCTTGGCTTCATGAGTGATAGGAAACATTGTTCAGTTTATGGCTTTGTTTCTTGAGAGAGTTTCTCTGTGATGAAGATCTAATCTTCTGTATGACCACTATTAGATTGAACTGATTATTTGAAGAATTGAAATTCTATGGTTCCATTATTTTAGCTTGAACTCTGTCTTTGGTGTTTCCTAGTGATAAATGGATTACTACTTTTTTTTTGGTAATGCCTAATTTTGTAGGGAACAAGTAGTGCTGACTTGCATCCATTATGATATTGAATCTTGAACGTTAATTTTTTTGGACTGCTTTAATGGATCTGTATAAATCTTACCAGCCAGAGTAGTTTAATAATTTTCCCTTTTGTGACTTGGAGTTCAATCAATTTCTCAACGTAAAGTCAGATCAATAAGACAAAAACTGTAGTGCCCTGTTCTGCAGCAGCCGGGGGGTGAGGTGGGAGGGAGCCAGTGCAGGGTTCTTTCTGGATCTCGTAAGAACGGCCCAACAACAAATGGCTTGCTAAGATAACTGCTTTAATAAGACAGACTCGTGAGAGGAATATGGATAGCGAATAAATCTCGTTTTGCTTCAGATGCTGGGCACCCCGTGTTCGTGCTTCCCTCAGCCTGGGATTGCGTTTGCTCTGCAGATGGCCCTGAGCGCGAGGGGAACGCTACTTGCCTGGAGAGCGTTATGTGGTATGAGTATCATGAAATAATAAGACGACTGTTGGTTTCTGCCCTGGCGATGTTGGTACAGGACAAACCTTCTCTCTCCCCACTTCCTTCCCCATCTGCTTTATTTCCCTTTGGCCTTCCCTAAAACAAATCCAAAGTCCAGGCGTTGATTTTTTGAAGCGTGCTGAACTCTTTGAGCCCATCCTGACTTGACTTTGAGCCTCAGGTAGTTTAGCACTTATGAAAACTAAGCCTTAAATCTTTTTGGTATTTCACAAAATGCAAACGCATTTCTTAAGTCAGGCCTGTAGGGAAAGAAAATGTTAATGTTGGTAGTACTTCGCAAAGTAAAAGCTGCGCTCCAAGGTCACTGTGTGCATGCAGTGGAAATCATTCTAAATAGACCTGAGTGCTGATCCCATTTATAGTTCTGCTCAACATTTAGCTTGTGCACGAGTGTTTGCAGAATTAGAGCTTTCTTGATCATTTGTGCTCAGTGAGTATTGTATGGGAGTCCCGCTTCCTCCCTGCAGGAGTGGTGGACTCTGATGTTTCCCAGTAAAAGTGAAGATGGTGTGTCACTCGTTACGGCTTGTTAGCATTACGTGTTCTGTGTGAAAGGGTAGGGGAGCTTGAGGAGGCTTTAATAGGTGTGAATTCACATTGCCCTGCCCTGGTGCAGTGGGTGAGTGAGGGAGTGCGTTGCTCTGATCCGCTACACCACAGGCCCCTGTCAGGGCGAGAGCAAGCTCTGCTCAGCTTGCTCGCTGCTTGTGCTGGGCTTGGTGGGCAGAATGCATCCCTGACCAGGCCAGGAGAGCTGTTAGTGCCATCGTCCCTTTATGAGCAATACTTAGTTGCAGTGAGGCCAGTGTCTTCGAAAATAGCAAGTGTAAACTTTTGGGGTTCACTTCCATTCCCAGACTAGTTTGGGTGGGAAGGGACCTCAAAGCCCATCTAGTTCCAACCCCCCTGCCATGGGCAGAGACACCCTCCGCTAGCCCAGGTTACTCAAAGCCCCATCCAACCTGGCCTTGTTTTGAAATTAATTTCATTATCCTCTAATAAAGAGATTATTTAGATTAAAGCGGTCAGTTTCTGCATCACCTAGTTAGAAAATTTAACAATAGAGATTAGAATTATACTTGCGTAAGTAGAAAACTAGTCCTTGCTGAATATGACCTGTGCTTTTTTCAGATGTAGGGAAGAAAAAAACCCATGTTTTTGCTTTCAAGTTTATATCTATCTTTCCTAATCAGGGTTACTGGACAGCTAGTGAGTCAGAGGAGTAAACGCATCCAGTCCAAGTGCTTGAGATAACCGGTACTACCGTTCCTAATACACTGATTAAACTTCCAGGAGGAGTGCAGGAGGCATTTCAAGGAGAGAAACTGTCCTTTAGTACAGTTAGCACTGTCCTGTGTGAGCTGTTCCTACCAAGATTCACAACCCCATTTCTTGCCTGGAATTTATTTCTGTGGAAGCACTAGATTCCCACCTACTTTCTCTGCTTCATAGCTGCTTTGGCAAGGGAGAAGTAAATGGACCATAAAATGGGAACCAGGATCTTGATGGAGGATGATGCTGAAGTTTTTTTTGCGAGTCTTGCACAACTGAAGGAAAAAAGATTTCGCAGGATGTTTATGCGGTTATTAAAGCCTGCCTGGCGGAGAGGGTGCTGTGTACAGCGTGTTAAGATGACTGTCCATTTTTGGTGAAACTAAGGCGGGGGTGTGGATGGCTGTAGGCAGGAGATGGTAGGGTCTTGACTTCATCAACGGCATGCTTTCTGTCGGCTCCACTGCCCGTCTCTGAATGACGGATGGATCTTCCAGTTTAGTCATGCTTGTCTGGACCAACTATCAGAATTAGTTTGCCCTGGTGTTGAGGGAGGGGAGCGGCAGCTGATAAAGGTGCTGTCGGAAGCTCTGGGCAGTGTGAGCAGTGCCTGCAGTGCTCCGGCTCTCCCATGCCTGGGGCGCTGGCGTTTGGGGTGCTGAGGGTCGGGGTGCCAGTCCGGCAGGACCACTAGATGTCATTGCACAGCCAGCGACGCTGGTCAGCGGGCCCAAAATACCGCCCGCGGGGAAAAACAGCGGGGGACTTTGCTCCCCTCTTTTGAATTTTTTACTAACATTTTCTGTATTTTCCCACCAAAAAAAAAAAACAGATTTCATGTGTGTTTTGGCAAAAAAGTTTTCATATTCTCATCCTAGTCATCTTTCCATTGATTCTGTGCCAAAATCGGATCCCTTCGGAAAGTCTATTCATAAGTCTTTATCCTTCAATATGAGGAAGACTCTGTGTGATTATTTGTAGACCAATGGTATAATTAAAGCAACGTTTATCATCAAATTATTGCTAGGATATATTTTGGATTTTTGGGGTGGTTTTTTCAGATTCTCCCTCTCTTAGTTTTATACCAGGTCATATTTTATGGAGTCCAGAGGCCTATCCTTTTGGACAGGACACATTGCCAAAGTGCCGCACTTTGCACTCTGAGCCTTTTGTGGTGCTTCTGCCGGCCCTGGAGCTGCCTTCCCCCCTCCAGCCGCGGTCCGAACAGCCCCGCGGCCCCTTGCCCAGCTCTGCCGCCCGTCTCGGGGCCAGGCCCACCTCTGACCCGGAGCTGTGGCCTTCCTGAGGGACGGTTCCGGCTACTCAAGTCTCTGCCTCAGAGAACTCAAGGTACTATAAGCTGTACTGTTGTCGTATTTCCTGAGAAGGAAATGTTGAGAAAAAGATACACAAATCAGTCTGAAGTCTGGTGAAAGAATAAACTGATGGGACATTTGAATTTTAGGAGTGTTGTCAGCTAGTGTAAACACATGGGGAAATACATTTTAGCTAGTGAATACGTGTTAGGAAAAATAAACAGACATAGTTGGTGGTTACAAATAGTAGAAGGTGATACTTTGATGAGAGGAGCAGCTCTCAAAAGCCATAGAAAATACCCTGGAAAGATGAGGGGTTCAGTTGTGTTCTCTAGATGAAGGCAACGAATGTAGGCAGCTGGCTAATTGTTCAGATATTTTTGCCTAAGGGGGCTGTATTGTTCTTTATTTTATGGGAAGACTAAACTGTGATACGATGCTGAATGATTGCATTTATGGATCTGTTTTGTTACCTGAACCACGCAGAATTTAGCTTGCTGTAGCGTAGGATGCCGGGCTTTTGTGTAGAACTGGTTGCTTAACAGCCAAAAGAAAACTGTGATAAGAACTGTGCTGACTTTGATTAGCTACTTTAATGGTAGGCTGCCTGTATGAAAACCTGGGGGAGTCTAAAGAAGTAGACAGTTTTTGCATAACCAAAAGATAAATTCCTTGTTTGGAAAGGGGGGGAGGAATTTAAAAAGTGCATCTTTGGTAGAACATCCAGCTGCATCCTTCTGAGGATGAAACTTGGCCTGAGTGTATTAGGAATAAAAGGCAACTAATTTGTTTGCTTTGGAACCTGATTGTAGAATGCAACCATCTGTGATGTGACAAGTCTCTGAGGCGATAGGTTGTTACCTTGAAGCTGAAGAATACTGTGCATTTATCTGCAGTAAATTGCAATGCTTTGTCTGCCAATTATTGCTGCTGATGGCGGTGTTGAGCAGCGATACGCTGGTGCTTCTGGATGAAAAATACCCCATGTAAGCAGCAACGGTGAAGCAGGGGTGAGCCGGGGCTGCCTGAGGGCAGAAGGTTCATTTCTTCATTTCTGGGAGGTGCTCCGTGCCCTTCTGTGTAGAGGCTCCTAGACTCCTCAGCATCCTCAAAAGCTGTCCCTATTCCTGTCCCTCCTGCTGTGTTATCCTGCTGTAAAGAGAAGTGAAGGGAAGGTCCTCCCTACCCCACGTAGCAAGTGGGGACAGAGTGTCTCTTTGAGGTGACCCCGTCTCCTCCATTTGTTGCTAGAGAGATGCTCTCTTTCCCTTAAGATTTTCCATTGTTTTTTAAGTTGTCCTGGTTTGTCAGAGCTTGTAGATGATAACATTTTATTTTTTTTCAATTTCCTTTATTTTTGGGTAGGACTTCTGACGATGCAGCAGGCTGGGGATTGGCAGGCGATTGTGAGAATGGCAGCGAGTTGGGGAGAAAGCTAACCAACCCTCGAGCCGCTGCACTGGCCCTGCGCTCTGGGGGGGCTCGGCGGCGGAAGGCTGCCCCCCGGGAGGGGCAAGGAAGTAACGGTTAATGCCTGCACGTGCACTTCTGCTGGCTGCTTTTGGGGGATGTCATGTTGTTGTGACCCTCAGGACATGGAGGACTCTTGTTGAAGTACTGGTGGGCAAGAGCGGGATGTGTGGTTTGCCCATCACTGATGTTCGTGGGAAAGCCTTCCCCTACCTGTGCTGATAGGGGAGTGAAAGCGATCCACAAGGTATGCGGGCAGGCTAGGCAGCCGCATTACTACGCGGTCTCCCTGCCAAGAATGCAGTCTCTGGCTTAATTTATTTTAGATCGATCAGTATAAAATACATGGTAAAATAAACAGGATTCTGCAAAAACCCCTGGGGCAGGGGTAGGAATAAACGTGTCTTCAAGAGCTTATGCAATTGCCTGAGTAGAACAACTGTGACTTTATAATTCTTCATATCAACTCAAAGCTAAAAGTACTAATGAGACAGACGGGAGAATGAGCCTTCTGCTGCTATTGTGTTGATACCGATAAAATACAAGTTTATTTCTTTGAAAAGAGACTTCCTTTTAGCTCGTATCTTGACCTTTGCTAGCCCTGAGGAGGGGAGGGAGTACAAGTGGGGAGTAAAGCATGCATAGACGGGTGGTAAGTGTTCTGTTGGAGACTGAAGGGGGCTGTTCTTGAGAGCAGCTATGTTTTCCTCTTATTTTATACAAGAAAAGAATGGAGGGTTCGTGCTCTTTGGCTGACCATCGATGAAATGTGACCCAAATAGTCCAGGTTACCTGGCATATCTCTCGGGAGCTGACATGCAGGCCGTTACCTCTTGGGGGGGTTCTGTTCAGCTGGGCTGGCACTGAGCAGCTGTGCTAAGGAGACCCGCAGTAGCAGGGAACAGAAGGATATGGCAACGCTTTTGGCTAAGCTGTCTGGTTTTGGGAGCCTCGGTCACAGCTATGTGACAGTGCTTGAAGTACTTCGTCATCGTCTACCATCTTCAAGTAGGGGGCAAAACTTTTTGTTCTTTACTCTGTTCCCTGTGATGTTTTGAGAGGCATTTTATTACGTCTGCAAAATGTAATTTGTTTTGTTTGAAAACCAGGAAGATAATGCTTAGACTCAGTGGAGTGTGGTGAGGCTCAGCTGGTGTGCTCCTGCTCCTGGTCTGTGTGGGTTGGCCAGTTCTATGTGCTGTGTGCGAGCATGAGGGAGAGGGAGGAAGGAGTGGAGGAGAAGCTCTGTCTGTTTTCCTTCTGGTTTCTTCTCAAAGAAAAAGCTAATACTGTCCAATGCAGCTAACTGCATGCTGTCTTCTGGATGCTTCTAGACAGCAGCTGTTCCAGTTGGTCTTGGATGCTCCGGTGATTTCATCGCCATTGGCTGGTAGCAGGCATTCAGCAGGCAAAAGCAACGTCAGGAGCCCTGGTTCGTGGCCAGTTTTAAAAGAAGAGGTGCCGGCGATTGACAGTTTCTTCAGAAAGGAAAAAGTTTGCACCTCGACAAAGGTAGATGGCCTGGCAGGAACAGATCAGAAGATTTTCAAAACTGAGGAAGACCATAACCTTTACAGCAGTTCTGCAGAGGCTGATGATAAACACAATAAAGAGGCATCGCAAGAGAGTCCCGAGGGCACTGAAAGTCATGAAAAGCCTTCTACATCTGCGGTAAAAGTAGTCAAGAAAGGTGAGGTGCTTAATTTTTTTGTTTTTGTCTTGTTCACTTCCCCCAGTCGGTGGTGGTGGTTGGCTATATGCATTAGAGTACCTTCAGTAGGCGACATCATCTCATTTCTCCGCATTGCTCCGATCTGCGTTGGCACATTCAGGTGCTTCCCGTTTAACTGGACCCTGCTTCATCCAGCTTACTGCTTGTGTGGGACAGCTCTGCCGCAAGCATGTTCTTGAGCAGGAAGTCTGGGCTGGTGCCAAGTAATTAGGTGAAATTCAACTCTTACAGATTCCTTTGCTTTGAGTAACAACTCTAAAAAACAATAATTGCACAACAGACTTACTCAGTAAGAAATGAAGTAATTTTCTGCTTCTCCTTATTGACTGGACAGACAACATCGACATTCAGTCTGCTCTCGTATCCTTAAGGAACCAGAAGCAAGTTATTTTTATCATGTGTTTGTTAGCTGGGGCGGTGCACCCACAATCAAAATGACCATGGTTTCAGTTTTGTTAATATTCCTATTCATACATTCTCCAGAAGAAAGTAGTCTGCTTTATTTTTCTGTAATCTACAGTGTTAAGATTAGTATAAATGGGCATTTCTGTGCTTTGAAATAAATTAATTAACTACAGTCAAATGACAGAATCCTCTTACTTTTGACATAATGACAAGCATCTTATTGACCCAATTGAAAGCCTGAATTAAAATAGAGGACCTGAATTAAAATAGAGGACCTGAATTAAAATAGAGGACCATGTAGGAGTAAAACACTAATTCTTATTAGTTCTTATTTATCTCTTCTTCTGCTTAAGAGTTTATTCTACTGGAACTCTGAAGATCATGTTTATTCGTTAGCTGGTTAAATACTGCTTAAGGATGTCATACAGCCTGAAAAGTAGCCGTGTGAAATGGCATCAGCTTAGCCAGAAGTTACGTTTCCCAGTTTCACGCATCAGACTTGCTTGCCGTTAGTAATTTAAATTTTACCTCTTACTTATTCTTGAGCAATTGAAATTTTCACTTGCTTACCATTTTATGACCTTATTAAATCCTCGAGCATGCATTACATAGAAATTATTTTCACAAATGCAAAGTAGCTGGTCAAACAATATAAACGGAAGACTTGAAATCAGGCAACGCTGAGGTGGTCTTAGTAGCTACTCTTTGTTCCTGTGGTGCGAACTGAACTGTTAACTTCCGATACCCTGACAGACTGCTCAGAGCTGTGCTGTGGATGGTGCTGTCCCAACTCTTTCTCGCTCTTCTTTTTTTTTTTTTTTTTTTTAAAAAACCTTTGACTGGAATATGATGTCATGGGAGTCAGGAATTGCAAAGGAGTGTTACCAGATAACTCTCGGTTCCCACAATGTTTCATAATGTTTTTCATAGGTTGTTTTTTGTTTTGTCTTTTAAATCAAACCCGACTTCCCCTGTACTAATACCGAGGATGTCGGCTAAAGGATCTGTTTCTCATACTGTGCAGTTAAAGTTAGCCTTTTGTTCTTGACACCATGTGCTTGCTAAAGACAAACATTTTAAGTCTGTGGTTTTTGACTGTCTTTGCAGGGCCGTGCTATGGGACATTGGTGAGCCCCTGAGCCCCAGGCACAAGGTGTAGGAACCCGCCCTAAGAGCTGGGTGCGATGGTGGGATGGCAGGGTTCCCGTGAGCCTGAGTGGACTCAGGTGCTGGCGGTCCTGGTGAGAGCCATGGACTGGGAGCATCGTGTTGGTAGGAATAAAGTTTGTGCTCCTCTCTTTGGTCAAAACGAAGCAGCTTCCTTTCTTTGGGACTGGAGCGCTGTGGAAGTGAAAGACATTGCATGGAAATATGCTTATGTTTGTGTTAGCCCCTAGGTTGCTAGGATGTACACTATTCTGGATTTTTATTAGAGATTTCATTCCGCCTGACTGCAGGGAAGGTGGGAGCTGTTCTGATATTATGTAGAGAGGGAAATAAATGTTCTGGAATGACAATGAGTGAACAATGCGGATTCTGGATAGACATGCCAGATCTTTTTAAAAAAGACGTCTGGAGTTCTGCATTTTCATTTTCTTCAATCAACAGTTTCTCAGATGAAAACACTTGCTCTTTGCTGTAATAGACACGCTAGTGAATTCCTTCTCCCTTGCTTTCAGTGGAGTGTCCTGTTTGTGAGGTTACTATTCCAGAGCAGTATATAAACAAACATCTGGATAGCTGCTTGACACGAGAGGAGAAGAAGGACAGCCTCAGAAGGTAAGAAACAACTTTAAGAACTTCTATATGCATGTAGCTGGTTTTCTGCACTGCTAATATAAGAAATATTAGTTGATGGGTTATAATACAGTGGATTGTGCTTGTTTCTTGGTTACCTGCTGTGTAGATCACTCTAAAATCAGTCTAAATCTGATAGCGGCGATTTCCCCCTCTCAAGAAAGCATGTGGATCGCCAGCAGAGTTACTTTTTGATTTTTAGTGGCAAGAAAACACTGGATAACGTGTTAAAGAATTCAACACAGGGAGTAAAACTTGGTCTGTACATTATTCTCGTCACATTTCTGCTCACTAGCATTAAAATTCTGTTCAGATAACACTTATTCCCATTTTTCACTTGGTGAGTGAATTGCTTCCCTCCATTCAGATGGGTCCGAAGGTAATTATTTCACTAGCTGTCAAGTTAAAAAATAAAAGTTGGACCTTACTCTGCTCACTGTGGTTCTTTTCAAGTTGCCTCAGTCAAGGCTGCTTCTTTAAGATCTCAATTTCCATAGGATGAATGCATGCCTTTGACGTTATGCCTCTGCCCTAGGATTTGTCACGGTCGCCACATTCACATCAGAAGTGTCGACTTGGGTTTGTTTTACTTACCGGCATAAATGCAGGCCTTTATTATGCCTAAGTGACGGGACTGAAGAACTGTGAGGGACTCTTACTGCACGTGGTTTTGCTGCATGCTTGTATTTCCAATTCCTCTGAACCTTGAATTAGAAAGTAATTTTAAGTCAAAGCTCTTATTTTGCTCAGTCTTGCTTAGAACGCAATCAGTAAGCTGAAGGACTTTGAAGATGAATAAATGGTAAATTAATATTGAAATTTGATGTCGCATTTAAATTTTCATTTGGGATGTTTTTAGTGTTCTCTCTGTTCTTAATGAATGAAAATAAAGGCCAGGTCTTTGTTTGGTGTCAGGCCTGTGTCCCTAACAGAATTTAAAATTTTGTGTATTTTATCTGGACTGCTTGGATCTTAAGGAAGTGTCAGGCAAGATGCCTCTCCCTAGGGGCTGGCTGTCCTGGGGTAAATGCCACCTTTTTGGTAGCGGATTTGGTTTGTGGCAGTGGTGTTCGGATCCCAGTGACAGCACCTCACCAGTTCTCTGTGGAATTTTAGCTCTGTTTATCCTCAAATTAGGAGCACATGGCATGCCATGTTAGCAGTTGAGCAGTATTTCAGTGGAACTGGTAATTTAGCGCCCCAGACCTGCCCAGGAGCAGTTACCACAGGTAAGTGCGTGTTCACAAAGAACACGGCGTTTCTCAGGGAAGGGAAACGCCCGCCACCACGAAGATTCAAAACTGTTGTGAACTGTTTGATGTAGCTGCCTGCTCGCGACGCTGGCGGCTCTCTTCTAGGTCACGCTGCTGGGGTTGGTAATGCAGGCAGAGCTTTTTCAGGACTTTCAAAAGATGTAATTATTCAATGAAATTGTTTTGTAGTTCCCAAAAGAATCTGAAGAAAGTGTTTTCCTGAAGAGTGCGTTGTAGTAATGCATCGTCTTGCGGCCAGCTGTGCTCAGGGGCTGTTCGGGAGTAAATAATGAACTAATGGCAATTTTTGCATAAGCCTTTTTCCTTTTTTTCTTTTTTTTTTTTTTTTTACTTTAAATTTTATTTATTTTCAACACGATCAGTTGAAAGTGCTAAATAGAGGTTTTAATAAGTCGCTTTCATAATGGAATGCTGTTAACTTCTCTGTAATTCAGCGTAGTGCAGCTGAACTTCATTTTGCTGCAGGAAGAAAAGTGTCTAACTAAGTGCTGCTGTTCTTCAGCTTAAATAATTTATTAGTTACAGAAGATGAGCAAGGCAGTAGACGGATTTCAATACCTTTCATGGGTAGTTTGTGTTTTATGAGGAGGTGTAGGGAAGACTGAGCTAATTTGTGCAGAAGAAAACTGTTCTGCTAATTTTAGATGACAAAAGCTGTGCTAGGACTTGCATTTTCTACCGCAGTTCCCTGTAACTACGATGTTTTCCCTAGTGATGCCAGGAACATTGAGCTCTTCTGACATAAGGTGGTGTGAAGGAGTAAATTTAGGGTTTTGATGCTGTTCATCTGAGAGCACTATTGATGCTCTTTAGTGTCACTTTCTGTATTATCAGAGTACCCTTCTGTTAGGTGGGCAGTACAGGTTGGCTTTCAGGTGCATGACTAGCTTTCTCAAAGTCATTTTCCCAGAAAAATCTCCTAATTCAAGTTTTGGCTTGCAGTTTTAATGCTTTTAGAACTTCACCAACTAGTTCAGGTAAGACATGGCCAGTACGTGGGTGGAAGACCTGTGTTTCAGCCGCCAGAATGCCGTACGCTTCCTTTTGAATTCCAAGCGAGTGTGAGGCTCGATCCTAACGAAGGTGAACCGTGCCGTGTTTGCTGATGTGATTCTGAAGCCTTTGCTGTACATATTAAAGCCTGAACCATAGTACTTGTTACACGAGTAGCGTTTGCATCATGTCCTGAAGAAAATCAGACTAGAGCTATTGCTTTCTGCACAGTTGAATTTTCTTTGGGAAGGTGGAAGAAGTGTTCTGGCTTCCTAGCGCTGTTGCATCTCTGATACACTCTGCAATTGGTTATGAGTCCGTCATGGCTGAAATAATTCTTTCTGGTGTTTCTTACTCAGAGTAGGTGAAATACCCTGTAAAAATATGAGTCAGTATTTTGATTTTCATAGGAGTATTGATTAAAAAAAAGTTTATTTCCTTTTCCTTTTGCAGTTCTGCTCACAAAAGGAAGCCTATGTCTAAAGTGGTTTACAACTTGCTCTCTGAACGTGATTTAAAGAAGAAACTAAAGGAACATGGTCTATCAACCCACGGGACCCGACAACAGCTCATTAAAAGACACCAAGAATTTGTGCACATGTATAATGCTCAGTGTGATTCGCTAAATCCCAAATCAGGTAAGCTAGTAATTCTGGGAAAGTTGTTCCCATCACAAACTACTTGTAGGAATTTCTCCTCATCATTCTTGAGTAGGAATAAGGCTGGTTTGAAAACTTGGGAGAACTGGAGCTGGAAGAATTTATTTTGTATAAATCAGGATTAATGCAAAGAAAGGAAATGTAGTGAAGACGAGAAATGCGTTGCTATACTCTGGAAGTATCCAGCAAGGATGTAAATTTGTGTTGAAATTCTTTGGTGTTTCCCGGTTTACTGACCCTGCTCAGAAGAATATTCTGTGTTTTTATTGACTTCGCATTTTAATGAGTGCCTCTAAATTAGACTCCCAGGCTTTTAGTGAAAAAACTGGAAATACCTGAGGTTCTTGGGAATGAATGGGTTATTAATTTTTTTGTTCTGAATTTGTTGCTCTTCCTCTTATACATTAAGACATATATTTTTGTTGGATTTAATTTCAAAATGAGATCTCTTTTTGGAGATGATGGGTAAGGCTAGAATGAATTAATAGGAACATGTTAATGGTGCTGGAGTTTACACCCATTTAGGTGTTTGGCAGTGATTTTATGCAATGAAACTCAGACTATATTTAGCGTTAAACAGCTGTAAGGGATAAGGAGAATGTGTTGTCTCTGATGCGAGTGCAATATAAACTTCCTCTAAACAGCAGTCTATTGTTTGCATGTGCTCAGGCTTAATGCTTGGAAAATGCCAGAGCTGGAACAGGGAGGATGAGATCTGAGAGGGTATTTGTGCTGCCTGGTTTTGCAGGCAGGGTGGCCATGTTTTACATTTTTGATAACATGTATGAGCTAGAGGGAGAAGTGTCCCAGCTCATCTTGTTATATTCCATTTCCTACAAGATGAAAACACACATCTTTTTTAAAGATGTGTCATTTGTCATCTCTCAGCTCAGCTCTGCAAGTGGTACAAGTAACACAACAAATACACCGGCACATGTGGGTGAGAGAGACATCAGATTTATAGCTATATTATTTTTTATTTGCTTAGAAGCTTATGGCAAACAGTCCTTTTAAAAGAATCTCTAACAGGATTGTGTTCTGATATGACTCTTCTGGGAGCTGCACAGCCGTTAGTGTCCTGGAAATTCTCATATAGCTGGTATTTCATTTTCTGCTCTGGTTTCAGGGTACAGCTTGCTGTCTGCTAGGTCTGTAGCGCGGGTCAGTCCTGCTGCTAGCGAGAGCTGGCCTCTGTTACTTCAGAGGCAGAGAGATGAGAAATACTGTTCCTCACCCTCGGTTTGATCTCTTCAATTTTCATGTTTACAGAGAAACTTAAGTCCCGAAGCACAAGTTCACCGTTTCTTCCAGATGTTGTTAGCAATTCTGAATGGGTTTGTGTGTATTGAAGGACTCAGAAACTGTTTGGACCAGATCAGTTGTTGGTCTCGCAGGCTGTGGGACCGTTGGGAACCAAATGAGTGGGCAGGGCTGGGCAGCGCAGTGAGCTGGGAGCCGAGGAGCCGCCTGTGCAGAGCGGGGTTCAGCATCCCCTGGGTCAGGCAGCGTGCCAGCACAGGGGCGCAGCTACACCGTACGTGTGCTGTTTGTGGCATATCTGTACTGGGAATAACGGGGCCAGGGTGAGGGGTACCCTTTGAGAAGGCTGCCGGGTTTAACCACAGTAGAACCCCCTTGTCAGTTATCATTTAACAGATTTGACAGTACAGGGGAGTTTTTATTTCAAAGCTCCTATGTTAACTCCATGCACATGTGGCCTTATATGTGATCAGACGGTCCGAAATGCTGAATATCCACCGCTGGTACCGTCGGGTTTCAAAAATAAAGATGTTTTGGGCATTCAGCGCTCTGTTTCACAAAGCACTGCATCTGGTGGTACTGCCTCTTTATTAAAGTCAGTTGGTGAGGACTGTAAATATGAATTTAGCAGCCAGACTTTAGGCTCCTGCTTTTTGAAATCTTGATTTCACTCGCCAGCTCTGGGCTTGGATTGTGGGAACAAGTGTATGAGAAAAGGGAGTTTGCAACCTAGACTATTTGGGTTTTCATTTTGCTTCTTTCACCAATTTAAGAACCTGACTAGGAAGGTTCAGTGCCAAAGCGATTTAGGTGCCAGGTGTCGCTATGAAGTTTGTGCCTAAGCACTTCCAAAAATGAACACAAATGCTTTCAAAAATTGTTTTCTAGGACTTCGGGAAGTCTCTGGGCTGAGAACCTGCACACACAATTAAGGTTGTGTTTGACTTCAGCAGTGGTGGAAGTTTAGGAAGTTTGTTTCGGTCTGCGAGAACAGCACTTGTGTCAGAATTTCAGTTCATATGATTTATGTTAATCTTGGAAATTTAATTAAGCCCCTGTCCGAGTTCCCCCAGGAGCAGACGTAAAGCTGCTGTGGGCCGTGGAGGTACGCTGGTGCCCGATGGCTAAGCAGGAGCGGAGCAGTTCTGAAGTAGTATGAGGGGCAGGCTGCTTGGTAGCCACGGCATCTCGGGATGAGGGGAGAGGAAGGGCACCCTGCTGTCGTGCTGCAGCGAGGGTGGTGGGAGAGGTGGAGGCTGGCTCGACTGGGGCCTTGGGCCTGCTCAGGGTGCGTGAGAATCGGCGCCGTGGTTCTCCATGGGTCCTGGAACGTGCTGGAGGGACTCGGCTCCTCGGGCTATTCTTCGCAGGATACTGGTGAAGCAGTAGCACCGGATCTCTGTCTGCGTTAGCCAGCTCAAGGAAGAGTTTTGCTGTTAGAATGTCCTTCAGCTAGTCTGCCTAAATAATGCACAACACTTACTGAGTTCTGGCTGAATGCCTATTTATAAAGAGTGAGTTATTAAACTCACACTGAGACGCAGACGTGCATTTTCAGTGGTAACAGTGAGCTGAAGGTCGCTATATAATCCGTACGGCTGAGCCGCTGGGGAAGTGTAGGTGCCAAACTCCGGGATTTTGCTTCACCCGTTTTCAACAGGTTTTATTCCTTCACAGCTTAATAAGCTTTTGTTCTCTGGCTACTTTACTGTCTAGTGAAAGTGTTTGTTTTAATAAACACCCATGGCTACCTAGTAGCTCTGTGAAAGTGATTAAGTGTAGAAACAGATTTGTAAAAGTCAATGTCAAAATAAACCATGCAGGGTCCTGCATAGCTGTGGGTTTAGTCAAAATGTAAACAGCCACAGTTCTGTCTGTTTATATGCTTTTGAGGTGTATGGCTTAATCATTCGAGTAGGTTGTAACTCATCTTTGACTATGGGTTTTGGACCGCCGCCGGCAGACGGTTTTGCATTGCCTTGGAAGGCAGTCCTTGGAGGTAAAAGTAAGATAAACAGTAGATGTCATTATTTTATCTTCCATTGAATGATACGTTATGAAATGGAAACTCTCTTTATAAAAGGCATGCCTGCGTGCCATAGAAACACTGTACTATGCTAGAGTAAGATTCAATATGACTTGAAAAAACTACTTTTTCCCATGAATTTAATACAAAGCAAGTGAGAGTGATGGCCCAGGAGGTGGCCGGGCACCAGCTGCCGGCAAGCGCTGCAGGGCTCCTGCAAGGCACCTGTCCAAGGCCACGGCTCCCAGCCCTGCCTCCGGGTCCTGGCTCCCAGGCACGGCCTCGCTGCTCAGCCGCCGCGGGTGGGAGCGGTTCCTCTGTGTGAGCAAGCGGCTGCCGAGCCGTGTGTCCAAGCATGGTGTTTGGGGCCGCCCGCCACTGGAGTCTGGGTTTTCGCTCTTGGGAGAGCTACTCCACTTCGTCTGCTTGGGATTTAAATTCGCGGTAGCTTTATTCAGTGCTGTAACACCTTTTTGTTTAACAGGTCCTGTTTTAGTGATTGCTTTCTTGTATTTTCAAACAGTTGCGGAGGTTGTTAAAGAGCTGGAAAAGAATGAGAAGATTCGGGTTCAGCTTGAATTCAATAAACCTGGTCAAAATGTAAGCTAATTATCTTTGTTCTCAAAGAGGAGAAGTTGCAGAGTAGACATTGAACATGTTTGCCTATTGCTTTATTATGGGAATTCCCAGATTCCTGGGTTGCATGTTGGGATTCGCATATAACACTTTATAATCAATGTGATTTTCCTCATACTGCTCATTTGTCACGGACTGTTCTTCGTGTACTGCTGATGTTTCTATGCCCAAACCATTTAAGTAGGAGCATTGTTTTGATTGCAGTAAAAATTCTTGAGACATGTTCTCCTTGTTCATATTGGAGGATTTTGACCCTCCATGGCAGTGTGGGGAACATTTTGCTTCCTAGAATTCTCTAGGATTTAGCTAGCAAATTCCTTCTTTCCATATCAGCAATAGTGTCTGTTCTTTTCCCATGACATATGATACTTCTGTGACTTTGGAAGCATGTTTGTTGCACGGTGTTAGGAAGTGTTTTATGGTCACACATGCTGGGTGTGAGATGGGACAGCTTGGCTTAGTCCTGTTGACTTTGTAAAAGCAAACCGAGGCGGGATGTGTATGTCCTTTAAATGCATACTGCTGTCTGTGGGTGAGAGGGTGTCCTGGGTTCGCCTGCTGAGAGTGGTGGGGGAAAACCATACAGCCGGTCCTTCTTCCAGTTGTAAGTCTCTAGTTTTAAAGTACGCAGCTTTGTCATCTTTGTGTTTCTGTATATAAACATTTGTTTGATTTCTGTAGAGCTTGACCTTCACAAAGGACCAGACAGAGGAAGAAATAGATGAGATCCACGCTGATTATCGTAAGTAATACACAAGTTTCACTTCATTTTGCTTTGAAATTCACCTTCTTTGTACTAAAATATACACACAAAAGTGATGCTTTTCATGTGTGTGTGCTTCCGCCGCCCCCTATTTAATAAATCAAAGCAGGAAGCCCTCTGTTTGGGCTGAAACTTCCTCTTGGAAACTCTGTCTCTATTAAGTACTGACGTTTGACAAAACTCGTGGCCAGGGCTGGGTAAGATTGAGATGGAAGCTGATTGCCTCCTTAGCGCCTCTCCATTTATTTCTACTCACCTTCTTCACGGGCCCCTTATGCTAGTGGGACGTAGTTGAGATTTTCTGTCTCCCGCACTGGATGTGCGATGCGTAGCTGTGTGGTTTCGCTGGGAGCACTCAGGCAGACATACGGAGCAGAACTTCTCTGGAAGGACGGCCGAGACCCAGCAGTGCCGGCCGTGTGTGGCCAAGGGGCAGCAAGCGATAGGACAAGGGGCAACGGGTGCAAACTGGAGCATAGGAGGTTCCATGTTAATATAAGGAAAAACTTTTTCACTGTGAGGGTGACAGAGCACTGGAACAGGCTGCCCAGAGAGGTTGTGGAGTCTCCTTCTCTGGAGACATTCGAAACCCAACTGGACATGTTCCTGAGTGATGTGCTCTGGGTGGCCCTGCCTTGGCAGGGGGGTTGGACTAGATGATCTTTCGAGGTCCCTTCCAACCTCTACGATTCTGTGATTCTGTGTGTGCTGTCCGAATCCCATCGGGCTGCCTGGGCTGTCGCGTGGAGGGGAGCTCTGCTTCAGTGCCCTGCTCTGCGCAAGGCGCTCCATGCAGTTCTTAAGATGCTGGTTTTGAAGAACGGAGGAGCAGTTGTGACTGATCATGCTTTGTGTGTGAGACTTCACCCTTTGTTGCCCCAGATCTTTGGGCATGTGGTCTGAGAATAATCTGAATTACTCGGAGGTTCATGGAAATTGGTTAATTACTTTGCCAGTTCTGTACTGTGTTGGAACTTGGGCTTGCAGCAGATGAACCTGTGTATATTTAAAAAAAAAACAAAACAACAAGCTTATTCCCTACTGCTGTGCTGCTGTGAACAATGACATGTGCTCCTGAGGGCTTTTATCCATACAGAATTTTCTCAGCTTGAGGTTCGAATTAGTTTTCTGCCTTTTTTTTAGGTTCTGGGCCCTGTGTGACCTCTCTGAGCAGTTCTGGCCGTGAGCACTCCAGGAGCACCAGCCTGGCACAGGCACGGCTGGGCCGCTCCGGAGGGAGTTATCTCTGCTGGCAAGGAGTGTGCTGGGCTGGCAAGACAGGGCGAATGCTGGCTCTCTTGGCCCTGCACTCACCAGTACACCCAGTAACGCTGATACGGTGTTTTCTCATTTCCCAGGACACTCCCTCCTCCCCTACACTCTTAATGGTCAGACCTTGGCTTTATTTAAAATGCGCCTGTATTCTGGGTGTGGTTGGTCTTCCCAAGTCCTCTAACTCATTCTGCAGAAGATACGGTTGTATAAATTTACTCTTTCTATACCTTACTTTTCTAGGTTTGGTGTCCAGTGCGGAGTGACATTAACTGACAAGCAATGTAGCCACAGTAGTTTATATTTAATGTGGCATTTCTAAAATACTTTATGGCTGCCTGTTTCCTCAACTGTGTGGGTTTTTAGATGTTGGGTGTTAACCTGCTTCTGCCCTGCACAATCACAGCAGTTGTTTTGGGAAGTGTAACTGGAATAAATAGTTAAGGAAAAGAAGAGACAAAAAATAAGAAAAATATCACAGGGAGAGCTGTACTTCAACAATACAAATTTGTGGTGGGTTTGGTTTTGTTTTCTTTGGGGGAGGGCAGATTTGGGTTTGGTTTTCAACAGAGAATTGATTCCTGCTTAACCTGACTCTGGGAAAGCACAGCATGTGTGTGCTTAAGCTTGAGAACAGCGTTTTCTCTCTCTGTGGAACCATCTATCCATCTTTACGGTTAGGTTAGAAGCAAATGTCCTTGTGAGAGTTAAAGGTTGCAGGACTTGCATCCTGTTGTAGGAATTTAGCACAGAAATGGCTAAGGTAAACTGCCATTTACAGATGGTTTCCTGACCCTTCTTTGTGTGTTTGTGCACAGAAAGCATTACTTCGGACTTAGGTCCCTCGTGGTGGTTTGCTCTTCACAAACTCTTTCCTGTTGTCTCCCACTCGTTTCTGTTCACCTGCGTGCACGCTCAGCGGGGCCGCCGGCCGCGGGGCGCTCGCCCAGTGCTCCGTGAACACGGAGCTGCTCTGCACTCAGCCACGGCGGAGCGAGGCCGGGAAGGGACGGCTTGTTCTGAGGGTACTTAAGGGTGCGTTTAAGTCCACAATATGGTTGTATTTTCCGTGTTTCTTGTGTTACTTCAGACATATAAATTATTCCATAATGCAGCTAGATTTAGCCTTGTTGATTTTTGTTGGGTTTCTGTGAAGGCTAAATAAGGGCCTAAGTCTTTACCAAATTTTTTCCTTGCGTTTTGTTGCTCTTCCTGAGAATGTTTGTTGTTTTTTTTTTTTAAAGGGCACATGCACAGATTGTCGTTTTGAATCTTAAGAATTCTCCTCTAATTTCAAGTAACTGGTTAATAATGGCTCTCTTGCCGCGCAGAAATATCTAGCAATAAAAAAAAAACCAAAAACCAACCCCAAACAAAACAAAGAGTAAAATAACTTAAAACTGATTAATTCCCAAATTGGGTGATTGTCCCCGTGAGGCTTGTAAAGACCAAACTCAAAGCTCAGCGGCTGCGGGAGGGCCTGGAGCAGAGCACAGGGCTGGTAATTACCATTAGTGCCGTGCTCGTCAGCGTTCTGCCACACGTGGAGGCGACTCTGAACCAACACCGTCCAAGGAAGCACCTGGGTTCAGGCAGTGTGAGCGTGTTCCCCGGTCCCCGTCCCTGCTGGCGGGGGTGACCCAGGAGCGCAGGGGCAGGGGGTGCCGCCGCGGCACCCGCACAGCACTCTGGCCCCAGAGGCCCGGGCACTGCCAGGAACCCCTAAACTGGCTTTGTGCACGTTTCGCCTGGGCACAGATCCCTGGTGGAGCTGGGTCCCTGGCTGCGGCCATGCCGCAGCCCTGCCAGCAGCCGTGCTGCCCTGGGCTGGGGGTGAAGCGGGAGCCCCCTGGCCCGCTCCGCACCGGCACGCTGCTGCCCGCCTGTCCTGCCTTTTATTTTCTTGGTCTGTTGTACATGTTTTTAGAATGTTAGATACTAAGTGTCATCTTAATTTTCCAAAACCAGGTATTTAATTTGGATTATATTGTTAAAAGCATCTCCAAATGAATAAATTATCCGCAGGCAGTTTAACTGAACATTTAAAAGTCTAAAAAAAAAAAAGGCGAGAAAAAGGGAAGATAGAAAAATATTTTAATGGGAACATATGGTTGTAAAAGTAATAAAAAGCGTTGACCAGAGAGGTCAATGTTAACTAGTGTCAGCAAATTATTTCTCATAAAAGCAATAGAGAAGAAATCATAAGCATCAAAAAAGAATTGTAGAGGACAGAGAGTAAAAACACTTATCAAATGCCTTTTTCTTCACTGTGGCACAGAGGGACTTTAAAAAGCTTTATTATACAATGAAGGTCTCTTTGCCCTTTTAATTTACAACATTTGCACCCTAGGTCCCTAATTCACATCTGAGTTAATGAATGAATTAACTCTGGCATAAGTTCTGAATAAAAACCCCAACCACATACTTTTTGTTCTGTATTTCCATATGAAAAACACAGCGCAGCGGCGCCATGTAACGGCCTTGTTGAAAAGCAAGATAAACCAGCTGTGATAGCCACCTTTTATTTCTGCTCCTCTTCTTCACAATTTCCCAGGCTCTTGGCAAATTGTAAATTACACTGTTGGTATCTTTTTTTTTTTTCTTCTTCCTTTTTTGTGTGTGAAGTGCCTTTGAAATACCAATGACTGTGTTGGCTCAGTGAACCTGAGCGTGGTTGAGTCGCTAGCTGGAAGCTCTGCTTGAGCAGCCGCCGGGGGCTGCGCCTGGAGGGGCCCTTAAACACGTGGCCCCTGCGGCGCCTGCTCCTTGGGCCCCCGGGGACACCCTCGTTCTGCTGTCACGGGCAGGCCTCTGTCTACAGAGGTAAAAAAGAAATACATTTGCTCAAAAGAAAAAGATCTATTCTGTTGGCTCTTTGTCTTTGCAAATCTTTTCATTTGGAATGTTATTCAGAGACTTACTGATTTATGTTTTGTGTTTTCAATATTTGTAATTATATCTGTGCTTGGTTTATTACTGAGATGCCTGTCGCTGTGTTGCGTGGTATGTCGTTGCAGCGCAGCAGTGATTTACAGTGTGTCTGAATAGTGCCTTGCTTTGCCAGGACATTTCTTTTTCACTTGAAAAGCTTTGTAGTTACACCATAAAACAAACCAACAGAAAATAGTAATGCTGGAAAAACTGAAGTGCCAAAGGAATTATGTAATGACCGTGCAGCGGCTCAAACACACGCATCTGGGAGAAGAACTTTCTTCTAGTGACAGGAGCTGTTGACCTTATGTGGTGTTTTCAGCTGCGCAGTGAGAGGGAGTCGGTTTTAAATCTGTGGGGTAGAACTTGGGATGATTTTATCCTGGCTTTCCCCCTCCTGTCACTGCAGCAGGATGTAGATCCAGGTTAGGCACAACGATTATTTAAACGTGCCGTACCCCGTGCAGCACTAGGCAAGGGGGGATCCACTCCTCGAGGCGCTGGACCACCCCCTCTCCACCGCCGCACATGCTCTGGGCCGGTGTTGGCGCCCTGGCCGTGCCCAGCAGGATGCTGAGGCCAAGTGGTGCTGGGAGAAGCTCTCATGGTTGAGGAGGTCAGGGCTGTTCACGGAGGGAGCAGGAAGGGAAGGCAGAGAGCCGCCGGTGCACGCAGAGGAGCGCGGCGAGATGTGGGTGGGAAACCCAGGGAGTGCCAGCGCTGCAGCTGCGGGGAAGGTCGGGGTTGTTGCTGCCTCTCCCTGCCCCGTGAGACTGGTTTGAAAAAGGAAAACGAAAGCAGACAAACAGCGTGGAACAGTTATGAGGGACTCGTTGTTTCGGCTGGGCTTGAAGTTGAATTCTAAGTACCCCGCTTCACCAGGACGTTTGCTCTGCTGCTGCGCGTCAGACATTGCTCTCGGCACTTGTGTGTGAAGCTTGTGTGCGCGCCCTGCGTGCCTGGGGTGCCAGCCACACGCGGCGGGACGGGCCAGGCCCACCGTGCCAGCAGGCTGGGCGGTGGGTGGCCCAGCGTGCCCATCGCTAGCCCTTGGCTCTCCAGCGCCCTGAGGACGCCCGCTCTTTCCTGCCCATCCTCTCTGCGGTGGTTTGTCTTCATCTTTCCTGCAAGCGCAACTCGGGCAGCGTGTGTGGCTTGTACAGAGCAGAGGCTTTAAACAGCGTTCGGTTCTGTGTGTGCAAGGAGAGGAAGAAGCCTGCGTGCGCAGCGGGGTGTGCAAGGCAAGGTGTACCCTTTTCTTGGGAGCTGCGTTACTCTGCACATCGCTGTGTTGCGGTTGCCGGAAGCCGTCCTTGCCGACGGCGTGCGTGCACTGCCAGCCTTCTGTTGGTGGGGGGGCCTGGGGGTCCCCACCGCTGCGCAGAGCCCCACTCCCCGCCAGGACGGATCGGGAAGCGCTCCGCCTGGGAGCTGGGGTTTTGCTGTGTGTTGGACCTCTGGTCTGCACGAGCCGGTTGCTCAGACACCGCTGGGGGGGCAGCTCAGGGCCCAGAGGAACGGTTCCATGTGCTCCACCGGCCCCTGCCGTTACAGACAGCCGCTTTGCCCCATGGACATTTCTGACGTACGTCGGGCCTTCCTGCCTCGGACACGGAAAACGTTTTGAATGCTTTTTCCGTAGGCTAGAAATTAGGCTAAAGGTTTTAACTGAAATACTTTGTCTCAAAAGGACAAATTGTTTCTCGGGGTGACTTTTTGTTGGAAGCCTGTCCAAATAAAGGAAGTCACGTTTGGTGCCCTGCCTGTAACACAGCACCACGAAGCCGTGCGTATGGACTGACAGGCTCTCACACTGTGCTAGCTGTGGGTACCTGCGCTCAAATACGCTGTTTCAGTAGAAGTCGGTGCGTTCTGCAGGGAAAACAGCGTGTTCCCTTTGTGCCCCGCAAGGGTTAGGTAGGAACCCGGGTATTTTCCCAGCCAGAATTTCCCAGTAAAGAATTTGAAGTATCTAGATTAAAAAACAACGTAGCTTTTACTGTGTACCAGAGGATTGCTTAAAACATACAAAGTGATTGATAGTGCAAAGAGTATGCTGGAGAATTAACTGTGATTTAGAGGATCTGAGTCAAACCAGTGTAATAAGCACAGCACAAAGGCTTTCGACGCTGCTTTAATGCAGGAACGGGGGAAGACCCAAAGCCACTGTAACGCTCTGTGCAGATAGCCCTGAGACTGTCTCTAGCAGAGTGCTCCTCGCAGGACCACCTAGAACTAAACCGTACGACTAAGAGCATCGTCCAGCTGCCCCCCGAGCTCTGACAGGCTTGGTGCTGTGTCCACAATATTAAAAGTCACAACGATAACTGCAACAGTTAGCAAGTTCGAGGGGGGAAAAGACAGATAATACAAAGAAGAAACAAACAACGGTTGTTCTGTGCAAAAATTAAGTTTTCATCTGTGCCAGTGTTCCTGACTACTGGGTAGCTGTAAAAGCACAGCTGCGGGTTTGGGCTGTTCACAGAACATGGAACATACTGCAGTGATGAGTTGGGTTTCGTTTGCTGTAACAACAATGGTTTTCATTCAGTATTTTGTGTTTATTTCTGTTCACATCCTTTTCACGCATGCCTTAAGGGTCCTGTGGCAATGGTCCGTAATGCACTGTTACTTTTCAGGAAACAAGCACAGAACTGAATTTCAACTTTTGGTGGATCAAGTAAATACTCGGTGGAAGAGAAGTGGGAAGAGGAAAACAGAAAGTGCTCAAAGCAAAGAAGACGTCACCGTCCAAGAACTGCCAGCGCCCACAGGTCAGTGGTGTTTAATATAGCCCCTCTCCTCGACCCACACCACCAAGTGGGGGGTTTCCCAAAGAAGTCTGCTTTCTTCCTATTGTTCTCCCATAGTCCTGAAAGAGGGAAAAAAAAACATAAAAATCAAACAGACCTTAAGAAGATGACTGCCTTTGATTTTAGTGTGATACATAAACACAACCATAACAAACACAGGATTTGTTTGGTTTTAGTGGGATTGTGTCTAGGTGCATGTTTGAATTAACTGGTTAAAATGGGATCTGCGTCTCTGACCCAGAGCTGCTGAGGTTGCTGAGAGTGGGCCTGTGGCAGTCTGTGTCTTTGAAAGGGAGGTGATGGTGGGTATTGCTGGCTGGGTTGTGGCTTCTCTGAATTGTTAATGTGACAGGGAGTCAGTAATTGGGAGCTGCAAGGACGTTTTTGTGGATTGGAACAAGTGTTTGTCCTGAGGCTGAAGCGATAAAATACTTTGGCTTCTTTTAGGCTGTTTGTACAGCATGGTGCCTCTCTTTTTGTAACTTCCTTCATTTTGTGTTTATAAACTTCAGCGCAGTGAAAAGTGGGAATGCACAACTGCAGTTACTCAGCTCTTTATGAGTTAGGAGCAACATCCAGCATATGTTTGTTATCCTCACTCCCCACAGCATCGAGGGAATACCCGGCCGTGCCTTTAACTCATTCCCTCTAGGCTGGTTCAGTCTCGTTTGGTTTATGTTCCTGGCTGCTTTGGCAGTGCACATTTATCTTTGAACGCGTGATTTAGAAGAGCGTCCCTCAACCTAATGTAACTTGTGGAGTTATAATCTGTTTGAGATACTGAATTTTGGAGAGAATTCCATTGCCCAGAACTGGATGCGCTGTTATCCGTATCCTTGGGAAAATACGGCAGTTTGGTTGGCGTCCTCTCTCGCAAATCTCTGTTCTTCCTCAGTTGAATGGAATTAATTTTTGGCTGTCTCCTGCACTGTCTCCTCTAGCAGAGCTCTCAAGAATAAAAATAAATGAAAATACCAGTATAATAGTATGAATTTTATCCTTATCATTTCATGCAGACCTTGATGCAATGCATAATCCATTCCATGTGAAGGGTAAAAATTAAACTTTATCCTTGAGTTTCCTTATCTTGTTTGACATAGTTTACAGTGATGTTCCTCTTCTACAGCAGAGACAGAAGCAATGTGTTATTAGATAATGGGATCAGAGACTTTGAAATATTAATTTCTAGCTGTGCTCTGTGGCGAGATCAGCTACTGGGTTTCTCTCTTCTGGGGAGCCCTTTCATTGTGCACTGAACCGCAGACTTTGAGAAGCTGCAGTAAAGCCATAGAACTTTTCCAAAATAGTGCTCAGGTAGAAAATAACTTCTATCAGGTGTACCAACCTGTGTTGCGTTGACTTCAGTCCATGATGCCACCTCCTCTCGTTCTGACAAACCCACAAAATATTCATTACACTTTTTGTGCACTGAGCGTTCAATAATCTTTGAAATTTCAGTTTCTAGTTTTATGCCAAACATCGGCACCTGGTTAACTGTTTGAGAGCCATTAACAACCAAAACAAAGCGAAAAGCAGACTTACAGCTGAAGGAACAAATGCCTAAAGCCTGTTCCCTCGGTGTTCCTCTCTAACAGCAATTACCTCTTCATGAAACTGGAGGTGGTAATATGCGAACGGCAGAAAACCAGCAGTGGTCCCATGACTTGCCATTTGAAAGCACGACTGCTGAGAGGAGCAAAGGCTTACCTTGCATTCCTTACCCACTTTATTCGGGATCTCATGGAAGTAGTGGAGCTCTGCAGAATTAAACCATGGTTTTCTTTCTTTTTTTAAACCCTTTGTATCTCCCATTGCTCTCTTTTGTATTGATTGATGTGACACAAACCTCTCTGGAAATCTCACTCAGGTTTTGGTGATGTTTTAATCGTCCCTTCCTGATTTCCATCACCTTGTTTTGCATCTTTAACCTTAAAATGTTCCATTTCCAGTCTTCATGTTTTATAACTTTTCAACATAGGTTTTTGCTTTGCCCAAGGGGAAGCACCGTAAGAGCCTGATAAATATGTGTGGTGCACCTCTTCTGGGATGGTCATTGCACAGGGCCTTTGCTATTTTTAACCGGTTCATTTCGCAGTTCTGTTTCATTAGCTGGGCAACTGACTCACTGCAATCTGCTGGTTGTTTTCAGCAGACAAAAATATTTTCCTGATATTTAATCAGACATTTTAGCAGAAGGGAAAGGGCAAGCTGTAGCAAAACTCAAGAACTGTATAGCCCTTTCCCACTGCAATGATAGCTCTGGCCATTGCTGGAGGGGTAGAAAAGCCGGAGTGGTTGGAGCAGGACTAGAGCTTGGCTCGCGCGGGTGGACAGAGCCGCCCTGTGAGCGGCTGTGATAAGGATTATAGATGGGATCAGTCTCAGTATGGTTCTAATGTCCCGTGCAACTTTCTAGTTAATGAGAAATTATTTGTGGCTATGGCATGAGGATAGTTTACGTACCATACTTTCTATATTTGCTCTCTTCAGAGAGGTAGAAGGTAGTTTTTCAGAGAACTGTTCATTTTTTGTAGGTAAAAATATTTGACACAAAAATAATGGACTGGTTTTACTATTTGTGTCCGATGTATGTTGTCTAGAAATGCTTTTTCCTATTAAAAATTGAAATGTCAATTATCTAGATTGACATTGTCTTTCTTAATGCTTCTCTTATTGAAAACAAACCTATTAACTTGATGTGTAGAACTTCAAAGCTGTCACAGAATCCCAGGCTGATTTGGGTGGGAAGGGAGCTCCCAGCACCCCCCCCGCCATGGGCAGGGACACCCCCCACCAGCCCAGGCTGCCCAAAGCCCCATCCAACCTGGCCTTGGGCACCGCCAGGGAGCCAGGGGCAGCCACAGCTTCTCGGGGCACCCTGTGCCAGGCCCTCAGCACCCTCTCAGGGAAGGATTGCTGCCTCCCAGCTCAGCTCCAGCTCCCCTCTTTTAGTTTAAGCCCATTGCTCTTGTCCTGTCACTACACTCCCTGATAAACAGCCCCTCTCCAGCTGTCTTGTGCAGTGGATGAAGTGAATTGGTAGCAAGAAGCAGAGAACAGCTCTGCCTCATTAACAGTTTGCTAATTTCTGAAGTAAAGTTTAATTTTATGAAATGTGACGAATATCTTCACCCTTTATTTCTCTCCGACTTTGTATTTCAAACTCATAACAACAAAATGGTCCTGTTTCAGTCTCTGGTTCTTAGTGGGTGGGGTTTTATTTTGTACTGTGCAGGAAAAGAAATTAAACCTTTGAAACTGAGAGTTTCAGGAAGCACGTGAGTGGGAATGAGGCATTGATATTGAAATATTTTAAAACTTCATTTTTTCTTAGTTTTTTGCAGCTTGAAGATAGATTTTAAACAATAGTATTTTGCTTTGTCATTCTTGCCAATCTCTGCCTTTCTTCTTGGTAGAACATACAGAAGAGCATCACACAGCTCTCTTCCTTGGAAAAGCCCAGACAATCAAAACAGAAACTCCTGATGGCAGACGTGAATCTCCTTCCATGGAGGAAGGCCAGAGATCGGTCTCTCCTGCGTCCTCTCTGTCGTCTGGGTCAACGAGCAGGTTAGTGAAGAAGAGTCTGGTCTCCCTGGTTTGTACCAGGTTAGACCAAACATTTGCAGAAAAAACACCTCAGCCAGTAACCTTGAGCAATGTGCATGTATGTATATGTGTATGTATGTATCTATCTCCAGCTTCATCGGGTGGGTTCCAAAGCTGTGGTTACTGGTTTGCTCTCCTCCATGTTTCTGGCTGTTCACTTGCTTGAGGGATGGAGCTGAAATACATTCAGAATTCACTTAATAGTTTTGTGGTGGCTTGAGAGAGGGCTGGTCGTGTAAATGTTCCTTTTGATACGGAGACAGTGAGCAGAGTGTCTGTGGAACCAGGAGAACGTTTGGTGTTTCTCTTCCGTTGCATCATCTTCTCTTCTGTTTGAGGCGTCGCTCAGAGAGGTCCAAAAACTAATATAGCCTAAGTTTTTTAATAGCTCTTTAAGTTGAGCATTTTTGTAAGAAATTTTGTAAGAAATAGATGACCCGTTTAGATGACCCGTTTTTTGCAGTCAGTGGTAGAATGCCACTGAACCTTGTAGCCCTGATGGCCATTCGCTTTTCTTTTTTCAGTTGTCTAGTTTTGCTTCCTGAAATTGCCTTACTTGGCTTCAGAAAATGAAGGATCAAGGAAGGCTTTGTAAATAATGTAAGATTTTATGCTTTTGATAGTTCAGTGACAACTTTATTGGAAGGAGACTCAGCTGTTTTTAGTGATAAGATTGATCTAGTTTTTAAAAGTAGTGTTTGTATCTATTTAAGATATTTACTTCATGGTTCATAATTGATCAGTTGTCAAAGATGATGATGATCAATGCGTATATATCCTATTGAACACTGGTTGCTGTGGGCCCAGTTTCTGGAGGAAAGGTGAAAAAGTCATTGAAAACAAATACAGAGTAGCTGGCTTCTGATGTGTCTAAAAGCAAGAGAGCTAATCTTGATACGAATCTTGCCATCTTCTTGATAGCAGAAATGAGAGGAGAAGGCACCCTTTGCAGGCCTGCGTTACTAGTCAGAGAAAGGCTTCCTGTGTTCAGAAGGGGGAGATAATCAGAGGAAGCAGCTGAAGGTCAGGAGCCGATCAGCAGCTGAGCTAGGAGTAACATTTCTTCGTTTCCCAGCCATTACACCCACAGTATGTGCCTCTTCCTCCTTGTTCTGCAGGAACAAAGAATAATATACTGCTTGGCTTCACCATTGTTTATTAAAAGAACAATTTAGTTGTTGAAAAGTTTAACAGAAACAAATTTTTCTAAATTAATTTTGGTTCACAAAGAGGTTTTAAAAGTCAGCATAGGCATTAGAGATGTTGCCTTTCACAGAGGTAAATACTAAACGGTGAATCAAAGCCTGAGGAAGACATAGGAAAGAGAAGATCCACCCAGGGGGTTAGAGAGCATCAAATGTTAAATGTCTTTGTTTTATATGATCAGGTTTTGCTGCCTGTTTCCCTTTACTGGAACTAAGTGGGAGCATATGGTAAATATTTGTCTGTCAACAGCAAAATGCTGGCTGGGCAGATCACTTATGTGTGGGCAGAAAGGGTCTTTGTTGCTGTTTTAAAATATCGTTAGGGTTTTGTTTGGCTTCAGACTTGCATCATATAGCGATAGAGGCGTTCCCCTCCCGGTGGCCTGTCCCCTCTTCACTGTGCGTGGCTTTCTGCCCAAATTGTTACTGTAAATTGATAAACGTAGCACACCACTGTGTGTGCTGTTTAATGTGTAACAAAGCTATTAAGATTACTGACGTACTTGTTTTATCGAAGTTTCTCAGGACGTCATGCAAATAATGATAGTTTTTCCTTAGCTGTTTTCCTTACCTGTTCTCCCAGTAATTTCCTTACTTTCAAAATAGGGCCCAGTGCCCTGGACTCATGAAGAGACTCGCACATTGTAATACCTGATATTTGAGCATCTTATTTTCAGGTCTGTGTTCCTGAGAGCAGGATCCGCCAATCTCGGTAGGACACAGGGAATTGCAGAGGCTGGAGATCCCCTGGTCCAGCCCTGTGCAGAGCAGGGCGTGCTGGGGCAGGCGGCTTGGGGTGACCACAGGCTTCCAGCACCCCGGGGATGGAGGCTCTGCTCCCTCTTCCTTCCTGGGCAGCCTGCTGTGGCATTTGCCCACCCCCCCACCCCGACCCTCCCCATACAAAGGCTTTTTCTTGTGTTTCGAGGGAATTTCCTGTGTTTCAGGTTGTGCCCATTGTCTCTTGTTCTGCCTCTGGATGCCGCTGAGAACAGACTGTTGTCTTCGCTCCCTCCCGTTGGGTATTGCTATGCATCGGTAAGATTGCCCTGAGCCTTCTCTTCTGAAGGCTAAACTATCCTACCTCCCTCAGCCACGCTTCTTAAATCTTGAAAGGTTGAGGAGTTAAGAATTAGAGGCTTCAGAATCAGCTTTGTGTGAAACCATGTGCCAAGCGGTGAGTCGTGAGGACTTGGTGGACACCAGAGGTCAGAGTGTCCTGAAGTCACCCTTGGCAGTGTGCAGGTGCCCAGCTCAGTGGTGTTGCCTTCTCATTGCTCCCAGAGCCTCCTGATTTTAAGCGCTGAAGCCTTTTAGAAGTGGACCAAGAACTAAGTCTGAAACTGGAGGGGGAGATGCACCTCCTGGAAGGCTCTTGTAGGCTTGTGCTCTTCTGGGTTGTGACTGTCTCTTCTTGAAGCTGCTCCACCCAGGATCTGTACTGAAAGATGAAATGGGCCAGGGAAAACAGCTCTGTGGTGACCACTTAGAAGGGAAGAGGCTGGCCCTGTGGCTTTGTTCCAGAGACTGGTTTTATGTGCCTGAAGCCTTGGGTCCCCAGTTTGCAGCTTGACCTGTGGCCGCCCTGTGGCTGATGGGCAGTTCTGGGGAAGCACACGGCAGCAGGAACCTGGCATCTGGTTTGTGTAGCGGTGGTGGCAGGAGCGGAGGCAGGAGCTCTCCCCAGGGCTCAGGCAAGGCCAACTCTCGCCGGTTTGTGCGCGATGTCCTGTCTGGCAGATGCGCAGATGATCGATGGAGCCGCTTCGTCCTCCCCCTGCCTGCTGTTGCAGTTGCCCTACAGCTCTGATGGTTAGTTCCACAAAATAAATGCCTTCAGCTTCTAAGCTGAATTTAAATTCTTCATCCAGAATTTAAATGAGATGTTCCTGTTCTTCCTTATTTGAGTTAATTTATTTTTTTTTATTGCAAATTAGCCTTTTAGCATTAAGGACCTTGGAAAATTTGGCTTTTTAATCTTACAGAGTGAGTTCTTGGGAGGTAGAAAGGGCTTGTGTTAGCTCATCCAAGGTATCATTAAATCTCTGTTTTGCTGCCAATTTGCCGTGTGAATGACATTATGAATGATTCTGCCCATGGCCTTTTAACGTCAAAGTTAAACCTTTATTCTGTACCTTTCTGTGTCTGCACACTTGTGTATATAAACTGAGAGTCTGGATGGAAGTGTGTCTAAGAGACTGTAAGAACTTTGCTAAGGGATATTTGCCTGTGGCAGTTACTAAAGACCTGAATGTGCTTTCATGAACCAAGCTGGCAGATTTTGTTGGAAAGCGTGCGCTTGTTTGCATTGTGTCTGGCTCAAGGCGGAGTTGTTTATTCCTTTTTTTTATGCGTTCACTCTCCAAATGAAATATTTCCATAGACTTCTGGAATCAAACACAGAACCTCTTGCTTGCACAGACCAGTGGGTGTGCATCACCGATATTTGGACCTCCTTTTAAAAAAAACATGCCTAATAGCCCCCTGTGGTTTACTCTTAAATCCCGCTCCTGTGGAACAGGAACAGAATTGCTAGACTCTGCACAGAACTGTTTTTTCAGAATCTCTCTGGGATTTCCTCTTTGCTTTCCTACTTTCTGCATATCGCCTGGTTTGTGTGTGTGGTGTGGTTTTTATTTATTTTTATTTAAATATAGGGCAGTTTGCTTAACCTTAAAAGCTAGCTACTGCGCTGGGCAAGAAGGTCAGTGAAGTGCTGGAGGGTTGGGTTTTTTGTGTTTTGTTGTTTTTCCCCTGTTCCCTTGTGTGTTAAACTGAAGGGATCGGCACTCGGGCTCAGCAGTGTGCCTTGGGGCAGCACCGCTCTAGATGCTCGGCCTTCGCATCCAAACCCTGGGTCTATACTCTGCTCAAAGAGGTGAAAGCAGCGATGGTAACACAGTGAGCATTTAGCTAAAGCGACGCGCTGCCCCGTGGTGCACGGGAGGCCCCTCTCCTTGGACACACATTCCTCGTGCCAAACTGCACCTTTTGGAAGAACGTTCCCGGTGCGGTTTTCTGGGAAACAGGGGTTCTGGGATCACCCCCTCTCCTAAGGCTGATGGGGGGGGAACACTTATGTGTAAGAGTTGAACGTGCTTTTTGTCTCAGCTGGTCTGTTCCTGATAGTGCTGTGCGAAACCAGCGGGTCCTGTCCCGGTGCAGTCCCCGGGCCCTTGCCGGGCTCTGCCACGTCTGCAGACCGGCTTGAGGCTACAGTGCTCCGTTGGCCTGCGCCGGGCTCCTGCTCCCGGCACGCCGCTCACGCATGGGTGTGCAATCGGACCAGACCGGAATGGTGGCAAGGCTTCAGGCATTGGAAAGAGTAGGTGTGGTCATGTGAACGGCGTAGAGGAAAGTGGTGTGTTTGGTCCCTCTCTGGTTACCATGGGTTAATGTTTTGTTCCGTGTAGTGAAATAAATACGGCACAAATCAAAAAGAATGATTTAGATTTGGAGGGTTCAAGTAGCATTGTGCTATTGTACCAAGTAATGATTTTCTGAGGCTTGCATTTTATTTCTGATAATAAGAGGAAATCCTTTGACAAGTGTAAATGTTTTTCACATTGAAATGTCAAAACTTGAAATATATTTGGAAGTCCAAGCCTGCATGCTGTGGTTGTATGAAGAGAGCGCTTCTAAACGAAGGGCTGATGTTATGATGCCTTAAAAGAATATTAGGATTTTGGGCAGCACGTAGAATATAAGAAAACAGTCACGGAGTTGGAGAGTTGAAATGTTTGCTCTGTAAAATGATGCTGCGAGTAAGTTAATGATTCTCACGCTTTCTCCTCTGCAGGACCTTCTGCCCTTTGCTGGTCTCTTATCAGTATTTGCCAAGGGAGCAGTTGGTCAATATTAGAAATTCATACATTGTGCAGTAATCACTGTTGTCCTGATGTTATTCAAATGTGGATACTTTTAATTGAGAAAATGAAAATTTTCCTCCTGCTGGAAAAAATATGGAGGCCATGCATGGAGGTTACAGCGTTGACCCAAACGTGGTTGGTCTCTTCATAAATTGGTGATCCCAGCAAGAGATGTGTATTACAGATAAACACCAACCAAAGCCATGACTTTTAAAGGATGTTTTTCCAAAGCTATGAAGTCATACATAAAGCCTTCGTAGAACTTTGGTGCTCCATATAAATCGTGCCATTGCATTCTTTGACTTTCTGGGACTGAAGCCAAATTTTATGCAACTACTTAAACAATAGGAAATTTAGAAAAGAAACTAGGTGGAACAATGATAAGCCAGTTAATGAACTATGTAGAGAAAATATTCTATTAAAAGTATTTTATATAATGGGGATAATATTAATTTTTTTAAAACAAATTTTTTCTCTAAAACTTCATGTTTGAAGGGGTTGCCAGTTCTTGATGACTAGAGTGAAGGACTTGCAGCAGTAGACAGTAGATATTGTTGGCCTTGCCTGAGATACTAAGGTGTATTCTGAAACATGGTGACTCAATTTGGAAATCCTGGTGGAAAAGCGCTGTATCCGCAGCCCGTGTAAGTCTGCTGTTGGAATACACGGAGCGTCTGCCAGGTGAGAGTGCTGCCCAGGCAAGGGGCCTCGTTTGCCGTAAGTGGGGCTTTTTGGCGTTCAGGTTCGGAGCTATTGATCAGGACCTAAGATGGGGATTTAGCTGGTTGCTTATTCTTGGAATTATGTGGTTGCAGAATCTGAGCTTTACCTCATCAGATGAAGAAGAGGTAGAAGGAGGGAGCTGTGCTTCAGTGGGTCTGGAGTTCACGGGATGGCAGCAGTACTCTGAAGACCTCTCAGGAGACATCGGTTTGTCAAAGAGACGGGCTGGAGTGGCTGAAAAAGCTGTGCAAGCCCTTCCCTGGCCTGTGCCTCACTCTGAGCTTGAGGACAGCGGTGTCCTGATCCCTAGGCTGGCCATTGCTGTCGCATGAGAGCAGTTGTTGATTGGGGGAATAACTGCCTTTTTCAATTATTTAGTACATTTTTTACTTAATAAATTTTAAACTGCTGTGGTGTAGAGGTGATGCCTGTTACAGTGTTAGGAGCATTTTATCTTTGACCTCAAATAGAGGTTTGTTGTGAAAGGATGATGATACTTCTCTGCTGTGTTGTTGATTCATACCTTTCTTCCAAAAACTGCAAGCCGTAACAGATGGGCAAGAACTGTGAGGCATGGTGGACAGAGTCCTGGAGAAGTCATTTCAAACAGCAACAGCTGAAGACCTCACATGTGTTTAGGGGGAAGGGATTATGTATGGCATGTATCCAGAAGGACATCAGCCCCTAGTCTAGAGCCATGGGCTTTGGGCATCTTTGAGCCTGAAAACAGGAGTGACTGGACACCAGTTCTCTCCAGGGCTTTAGCCTAGATGTCCCAGCTGATGCCAGACTCTGAAGGAGAGCAGTTAAGGCAGATCCAGCAGATCTTTTCCTTTTTGAAGGGCAGAGCCTCAAAGGCATGCTCTTGAGCTGCAGGGGAGGCCACGGAAAGCCAAGAAAGCCTGGAAAGAGTCAACAACAACAGTGGAGGAGTGGAAGCTGTGTGAGGCTCAGTACAGACGAGAGCCCATCTTGGGGAGGGTCCAAGGCTGCAAGCCGGCAGCCCTCCAAAGACAGGACCATGGTGCCTGGCTCAGGGGTGTGTGGTTTGACGGGGCGTACTGGGAAGCCAAGGAAGACTTTGAGGTAACCAGTTTATCTTAGACGTTGCACAGGAGTTACGGCCCCTCCAGCAGCAAGTCTGTGCTATTGATCACAGGCGGGTTAAAGCAGAAGCGGGATCTGAAGGTGGAGAAAATCATTTTCCCTTACTTGTGACTGGGCATTCACCTTCAGATGACATTGGTAAAATGAGACAGCCTGTAGCTCACTTCTTGTGCCAGCTCTGAGGAGAAGTATGCACAGTGCACGTGCCAGAGCTAAGTACATAATTCACGGCAAGAAGGACTGATTTAAGGACACTGGCTCTTCACCGTGAAGCCAAGAAGGGACTTAATCTGCCTTAACATAAACAAATTCAGAAAGACATTTGCTCCTTTCATTTCTAGAACGAGACATGTTATTCACACTTGCGTCAGCTTTTTTCTCGCTATTTTTGAGGTGGTGTGTTTATCTTAAAAAAAATTAAAAAATAAAATAGGCTGAGGGGAGTCAGATCCAAATGATGGTCAAGAAAGGAAGAGTTACTCGTGGTTAAAGGAATAGTTTACTGCTGGCTGGTTATCTAAGTGCTCAGAAGGAACTACTGCTGCGGAACCGTGAGGCGGAGCTGGGAACCGCCTGGGTCACTGCGCTTTCCTCAACCTGCAGAGGGAAACGGAACCTCTTCCCGCCCCTCACCTCTGCACGTTGCACCTTGAGTCGCGTTTCAGAACACTAATGGGTTTTGCTGTAAGAATTTAGTCATCTGGAACAGATATGTAAAATCTCAGGATTGAATAATGACCTTTATTAAAGACAAGGGCAGAAAACCTCTTGTGGGAAGTTGTCTTGGATTTGCGGCCCGAGTGAAGGCCGAAGGTGCGTTCTCCTTCGGCGCCGCTGTGGGTGGATGTCGGTGGGGTGGTGCAAAGGCAGAAAACACTGCAGAAATGAACCGAACTCTTCTAAATTCTGCAATCTCTGTGGGCCCTTCGGCTAAAATGTATAGAAATATATACATAATGAGGTAGCTGTTTCTTTTTTATTTATTTAATTTTGTCTAATTTAGGCAAATTTATTCAATGATAAGAGCTTAGGAGTTTTCTTCAGGGGAAAACAAAAGAATTATTTTGAAATACGAATTCGGTTGGTGGTCAGAATGTCTTTTGCTTAGTTGAAAGTGTTTGTTGATAATTGTTTTTCAACTCTCTGGCATATTTAAGTTGGATTTTTTTTTTTTGCAAACATTTTTTTCTCCCCTGTATGTAGAAAAAAGGCATGTAATTACTTCAACTCAAAATCAAGGAAAAGCTCAGCCCTTGATGTTTGGGAGACACGATGCAGAGAACTGCTGTTGGGTGACTGGCTTGGAACAACGGATCCCCTGAGGAAGTGCTGAAGCAAAGGGCTCTTCAGCCACACCCCGAAAGTCTGTAACCCTGCAGCCTGGGTTTGTGCCTTACGCCCCTGAATCCTCGGGGGCTCGGTGCAGTTACCGTGTCGGGTTGGTTGGGGCTGCTGGGGACGGGCGGCTCGGGAGCCGCGAACCCCGTCCGTCCACACGTACAGCCCGAGGTGGGCACTCCGCTAGGACGTCTTGTGCTTGCTTTGAAAGGAATTTGGTAGGCACAGACTGCGAATTACAGATGCAAATTAGGAACCTGCATTATTGTTCTGTGTGTTAGCCAAATTTTTTCACTTTTATTGTTTTGCTTGTGACAGACACAGTTGGTGATAAATGATAATAACGGTACATTTTTCAAGGCAAGGAAGTACATCATGTTCAGGCATCAAACCTGTCTTTTTCTATTTTAGGGGACTAAAAGCACACAAATGGCCCCTTGTCATCCTCCCCCTTTGTTTTTCGTGGAACCAGAACATTGGGGTAGGATTTAGCAGTATGATAATAACTCTTTCCTTGGGCATCCAGCTTGTGTACAAAAATGGAGTTTTCTGATAGAGTTATTAATTTTAGAGTAAAAATAAAATGCGGGACTTCAAAACTTTCCCCATCCACCACTGTTTTTATAGCATGTTCTTCCATGTTTTTCCTTTGAACATCTCCTATTAGGTTTGGTGCTGACGTAAGAAGTTTAAGCAGCTGCCTGCGCCCAGGCTATGGGAAGGGGCAAGCTCGGTGGCGGGGGCGTGCAGGTAATTGCGGTGGGCCCAGCAGACAGCAAGTTACTGGGACGTGACCCCGTTTGGCTCATGCTTTGAGGAGCCGTTGGGAAGATCCGTGACCCGCTGCCTTCGGGTGCTGTGTGCCGGGGCTGGGCTGGGGGCTGTCCCGGCTCCTCTTCCAATTGTTGTAAGCAGTGATACCAAGAATTTCTGCAGGGATGAAACAGTCTTCCCTATACGTGCAGTCACTGCTTTTAATTTCAGGTGACTTTGTTTCCGTATTAAGCCTGCTCTGCTGGGTGATGTCTGTCGCTGGACAGATTTACTCAGCAGTTCAAGGAGGTTCCTAGGGAATCAGTGAAGGGTTTCTAAAATTGCACACAAAACTTAAATCCATTTTGAGGCAGCTCTCAGCCTCCCTCCTCCCGGGACTGCAGATGTGGCTCCCCCTTTGGAAAGTGCCCAGGAAAACCACACCTGGATGTACATACACACACCTGGATTCTTCCAATGTTGATGCAATAGCGGTAGTTGGATTTAATAATGCCCTGGTTTAAGTAGCCTCTGTGGCTACTGTAAAATACGTACAAATGGAGCGAGCAGAGCTCTGCTCCATCGTGGTTCCGGGCACGCCGGGTAAGCGGCCGTGCCGTGTTGGTGCCCGGAGGGGATCGTTAGGCAGGTTCCCCTAGGAGCTGACGTGAACCCCCGCTTCCTGCAGCAGGGACAGGAGGTAAGGCTGCCGCTCTTCAGATTTAGCCACTAGTCCTGCGAGCGTCATACAGCTCCTTACTGCTGGAAGGGCTTTGAAAATGCATTTACATCTGACATAGGCCTAAGTGTTTAAAAGAAACAAGTTAACCATGAAGACTTTGTGCGTTTACCTGTTTCCTTCTACAAAAGCAGCCTGGGATAACGTTTCGGGCTCTCATTACTGCGGCAGCAGGAAGCCTTGCTGAGTGCTTTGTCCCCATGTTGGCCAGGTTGGTAGGGTTAAGCTTATTGCCATAAAGCTCATGATGTAGGGCTGTTGTTCTGCTTGCTTTATTTGTTTTGAGTTACCATCTTAAATCCTTCACACTGCAGTTCTCACCTGCCCAGCAGGTGAAGGCTTTTTCTTTGATGTTCATTCATCTTTTTTGCTCTGGTCAAAACGTGAGCTTACACCTAAGCCTCGAGTTTCGAGGTTGAGAGCACCTTTACCCTTTGAAATGTTGTACTTTACCCACCCAAGTGTCCTGCAAATCCTCTCCGGGGAGATGGTCTGGAGTCTGTGGGTATAAAGCTATTGTAGTGACCAGCAAGCAGACACAAACAGAGAGAACTGTCTTGTGTGTTAAATAATGAAAACGAGACCCAGCAATAACTCTGAGAACTACATGATCAGGAGCCAGAACTTTCTGGATTGTCCTGTTGGTTGGAATTATTTCTTGTTGCCAGTGCTGCGCAGAGGGGTCTGCCTCATCTACGAATTCTACTGCCTTTCCAAAGGAAAGCCCTACTTTGCTGTAGGTGTTGCTAAAATAATTTACATCTGTTTTATTTTCCCCTTCAGCTCCAGTTCAGACATTTTGAGAGATCTGCAAGGGCTTGAGACATGTCCAGCGTCCTCTGACAAGTAAGTAGAACGTATGGGTGGAAAAGTCCTTGCAACTGATGTAGGTCGGGAGTTTCTGATGCTATGGAATCCTACGCGGCTCCTGCAGGAGAGGCAGATGCTCTGGAAAGCAGGTTCTTGGTGAATCCCCACTGCTGTGGGAGATGCAGTGTGGTCAGCGGCTTTGGATCCTCAGGAAATCAAACCTGGTTGCTCCAAGGATCCGCAGGTGACTAGTTGAAAATCATTGTTCTAAGGTGTATTTGAGTATGAGTATGTATTTTAAAAAAAGAAAAAAATAATGAAGGAACTGATTTGTATGGAAAATTAAGAGAATCTGGTGTTCTATTGTATTTAAAGTTACGTTGTTTTAGGTCTCACCTACATCTCTGTCAAGTTGAACACGCTGGAATTGCAGCATCTTTTTTGACTTGGTTGAGGAGAGAAGAACGCTTTCTTGTTTTTAAAGTCTTAATGTCTTATTTATTAAAACCCCAAATCCCCTTCTATTATATAGCAGTAGTATTTAAAATTTGGGTGTAGCTGTGCAAGGTGGTGTACAAAGAAATCCTAAGAAACCAATCAACGATTCCTGAAGTAACCCAGTGAAATACGTGACGATGGAGAGGAAATCCAGGGATAGTTGGGGCATTGAAGATGTGCAGCGGTAGTGACACGTGAAATAGCGTCTGGTAGGTCAGCTGAAAAGCTTTGTAGTTGTTGCACAAAGAAACAGGAATGAAGAGCAGAGGACTCTGCAGAAGTCATACAGGCTGCCCTTGAGCTGAAACAGACTTGGCGTGGGATTGCGCTTCAACCGTCCCGTCCACTTTGGTAGCTGCTCTTAGGGGTGTGATGAGAACCATACTGCATTTAATTCTCTTAGCCTGCTTTTTAAAGCGTATTTATGACACCATTTTCTGTATTATCCATTACATATGTGTGATGATATGGTCAATAGATTGTGACAGCTGTTAAAATTCATGATGAATGACAGAAGTAACATTTGAAACTCTCTTAAAATGTGTGTTTAGATAATCTAATGGATTTTAAGGAGCTGTAATGGCAGCACTGATAAGACCTTGATTACACTGGGGCCAGAGCTCTGTGTTAGAGTACGCCACTGCGAAAACAGAAAGTAATTGTAAAGCCTTTCCTACAGAGGGAGGCATTGCCGTGGGCAGGTGAGCGGTGTTTACGGGAAGGGACGCTCACAAACACCCTTTATTTTGTAGTGCCGGCTGGTGACTCGCTGAGACGGGCAGTATAAAATGCAGTATAAAATATACAGTGGTACGTGTCGCGGGTGCTCATCTCCGGTCCCCTGGTGATGATCTGCTGCTGCTGTGTGTCACAGTAAGCAGCCACAGCTGTCCTCACAGATGGTTTTAGATCTGCTACAAGATTCGTGTTTGACCCTGATGAACAGGGGCCAGGGATCATCTGAAGGCCTTGGTAACCATCTCACTGTGTAATTACCGATTGCCTGTGAAGTGTTGTATCTCAGCTGACTGTTTCTCAGTGAGTTGGACTGCTAGGAACTGAGGTCCTGAATAAAAGGCAGTCTGTAAGGATTTGTGGCTCTGAATTGTGATCCGAACAGGAAGGGTGGACGGCGGCTTCTGAGCGAGGGAGCCAGGCAGCAGCCCACAGCTCCCTGCATTGTCTTGATTAGGTGCTTGAGGCATGAAAACGCACAGCAAGAGCTGGAGAAAATGGGCGTCTGTCTCTCTTGGGTGCATCCTCCTCTGTTTGAAGGGGAGTGAGAGGACTGGAGAAGCCAAGGCAACCGAGAGCTGCCCCTGCCAGCTGCACAGGAGCGGTTCTCACACATATGCATCTCCATCCTTGGGTGCACAGGGTGAAGCTGCCGCTGCCAGAGCTGCCTCTGACCAACCTGGTGGGAAACCAGGATCAGGAGGGACGGCAGCAGGACAGCAGTGAGGAGATGGGGATGGGCATGTTAGAACTGAGAGGTTTCTTGATTTCCTTTTGATGGCAGTTGGGAACTTACTGTGGGGTCTCACAAGAGCGGAGCAGAGGGGCAGAATCCCCTCCCTGACCCTGCTGGCCACACTGGTTTTGATGCAGCCCAGGACACGGGGGGCTTTCTGGGCTGCCAGCCCACACTGCCGGCTTGTGTTGAGTTTTTCATCAAGCAACATCCCCAAGTCCTTCTCCTCAGGGCTGCTCTCAATCCATTCTCTGCCCAGCCTGTAGTTGTGCTTGAGATTGCACTGGCCCACCTCTCCAGCCTGTCCAGGTCCCTCTGGACGCCATCCCTTCCCTCCAGCGTGTCAAGCGCACCACACAGCTCAGTGTCATCGGCAAACTTGCTGAGGGTGCCCTCGATCCCACTGTCCATGTCACCGACAAAGATGTTAAACAGTGCCGGTCCCAGTACCGACCCCTGAGGGACGCCACTCGTCATTGATGTCCACTTGGACATTGAGCCATTGACCACAAGTCTTTGAGTGCGGCCTGGGGCCTGCCATCTCCAGACTTGCAGGTGGTGGACTGTGGTTCCTTTATCAGCAGGCAGTGACTTGCACTTCATTTTGGTGATGGTACAATCAAATTACTGTCTATTCTTTTTTTTGTGCTCCCTGAACTCCGTTCTGGAGATGCCAACTGGCAGAGCTGTTTTCTGCAGTACAGGAGACCATGTGCTGTGGCTTGAGGGGCTGGCGGCGTGGCTTCTTGCGTGAGCTGAAAAAACACATTCCTTAGTGGGAGAAGAAATGGGAGTGTCAATAATAAAGCAGTACTAGAGTTCGCTGATGGAGCGTTTCTGCCTCGCGGTAGTGGCTGTAAACATCGGTGATGGTGTGTATCCGTAGCAAAATCAGTTCTTCCTCCGGTAATTTCTGGGAAACTTTTCAGTCACTTGGTGGGTTGGTTTAAGCTGAGTGGTAATGGAGTTTGGGCAGGTAGGTGAGTGCAGAAGAACGCAAGGTAAAGCAGATCTGTCACTTTGAACGTTACCGTTCTGTTCGTTGCAGAACGGTTTCCTGCAGGGTGGCGCGGTGGCGTCGTGAGCGAGGGCTTTGCTTTGGCAAACTCGCCGTGGGAAGGCACAGGCCAGCACACCAAGGAACAGGTAGATGGCCTGTTTCATAACCAGCCCAGATTTTATAAAAGCTGAGTTATGCCAGAAAGATACCATCTATCTTTATAAGAGTTAATCATCAGATATTTGCAAGAGAACCAAGTGATACAGAAGCTCCAGTTTTTGGCTTTGTGTTGTAAGATACTTTCGAACAGAAGGTAATTACCATTCCGCTGTGGAAAAGCATAGAATCAAAGCTAGAAATGGGCAGAATAGAAAGCAGTAAAGCTAGCCTTAAACTAAATGAGATTTCTGCTTCATTCTGTGTCCTAAGTGATTTCTTCAGCAGCTGTATTTAGCAAATTCTCGGCAACAAGCAAGCGGAAAACAAAACTGGGGGGAGGTGCAGCTGCTGGGTGCTCTGTCTGAAGTGACACACTGGCAAAGTTGGTAGTTTGAACGTGGCTTATCTTTGCCGTGTCTTGTGTTGAAGTTTCTCCTTCCAGATACTTCTGCTCTTGGCTCCGAGTTACATCGCTGTCCTGCCTGTGGGGTGTATCGCACCTTTGCCGGTGGGGGACCATTATCAGCAGTAAGGTACTGCCGTGCAGAACCAACGCCCGTGGCCGACGTGAATCCCGTACCTGATACACCTTTTCATCAGCTGCCTGAAGTTTCTTGCTGCCACTTGAAAGGTGCTGGGATGGTCTGTGCGTTGCTCAGTGCACGTTTTGCACTGGTGAGAGTACTTTTAATTAGTCCATATTTGGGCTTCTACATCTTTTAACAGCTGGAAATCCCAAATGCCGTTATTTGGCGTTCGGGCACGAAGACGGACCGTTTCCAAGCGTTACTGTGTGCTGCCCCGCTCGGACGTGCCCACCCCGTGGGTGTGGGTCTGGCTGTGGAGCAAACCCAGGGCCAGGCTCTTCATTCAGGTACAGGTGTGATCGGGGAGAACAGGTTTCTTTATGCTTTCATAGCATTTTAGATGCAAATCCTTATTATTGCCCTTAGTTTTACACACCAAAGGACAAGCCAATGTTGCTCCTGAGTAAGATCCTTAGGAGCGGGATCATTTTGTTTACTGAAATGGAGAAAAAATATTTTTTGTTATGTAAATAACTAATTATTCTCAAATGTGATGATTTTACGTCCTTCTAAAGAATATCTTCCATTTTATGCTTTACCACAGTTTGGATCTGGAGTTTCTTGTATCTCTGTAAGGGTCAAATTCAAATTAAAGCTTTGGTGGAAGAAATAGAAACAGGCTGCTCTTTGCTCAGCAGTGACAGCATGGCTCGATAACTTGGATTTACTTCATTCTGGGAGTGTATTCCTGGGAGTGGGAAAGACAATCTCTGCTTTTTAACTCCCCTCTTTACCCCCCGGCAGACGCAGAGGGCAGTGGATGCCGGGCGTGTGGCCGGGCACTCGCAGTGGGAAAGCTCAGTTAAGGGCTCCGTCCCTCACCCAGGACAGTCTCTGCGGTGCTGTGTCGGACCGCGCGAGCAGGACTGGATCTCTCCGCCGCCCACTTTACAACCATTTCCTTCTTGGCGTTTACCGGTGTTCCTGGCAGAAGAGTTACAGGTTTCCTACAGTTTCAGAGTACGGCTTTCTGAAAGAGATTAGGCCATGTGAAACAAGCGTAAAGCTCCTGCTGATGCTGTATTTTCCCTAGGCAGATGAAAAAATGGCAAAAGTGAGATGGAATGGTTGGGTCTCAAGTGGAATCTGTAGCTTTGGTTTCCAGATGAAGCGGTCTTGTCTGTCCAGGTGTTAGGCTGACGTTGGTCTGACTGTAACAGCTTCCCTAGGCACAGCTTGGCTTGGCAGATGGTGGGCGGCTCAGGTAAGTCCTGAACCAGGAGATTGTGCCTTTTTCAGTGCGAACAGTGATTTGTTGAGCGCTTTAATTTACATGACAGATCTAATAGAGGAGCAATAAACATTCATATTCTGCATATAGAATAAATTGTCTATTTTTTCAAGCTTTTAATGTAAATTGAGATATTACATAAATTCCCCAGAGTCGTCTTTAATTTCTACTAATGAAACAGTTAGTTTTGACACAAAGAGATTAGAAGTTAGTGCTCAAAAATAAACCCGAGTGTTTGTATATGACATCCTTGCTATTTATTTGTAAAAGTGCACAAATGGAGCACTTTTAGTTCCACTTTCTTTGGGCAAAGAACATGCCTCACTCAATCACAATTGCCTTTAACTCTCAACTTTCTGGAGACTGTTTAAGCGGCAGTCTCCGATTAGCAAGATGCTGTATATTAACCAGGCTCATTTTAGGAGGACAGCTGGCTCACTGCCTTCAGAAGATACATTTACTGCAGCCTGTCTGGCCCCACAGACCCAGTCCTTTGCCCATTTCAGCCACCTCTTTTTTCCCCACGGTCTCTGCCTCCTGTTCCCTGAGTTGAATAGGTGCACCCCAATCATTGCCTGTCTTCCCCCCAGGACCACACTTACTTGCTAGTCCGTGCTGTTGGTAACTGAATTTTTATTGCAGACAAGTGGTTTTAAATTCAAGTTTAGAAACAGAGTAAGGTTTTAATCCTTCAAAATATAAATTAAGTTCCTGATCCTGAGCAAGGATCTTTGTGCGGGTGAGTGCTCATAGGTGAGGCATAAAAATCTGTGTCACACGCGACCTGCTCCTGGAAGCCGCCGTGTGTCTGAACGGCTCCGCGTGGCGCTGGCGTGTAGGATCGTACAGATCCCGAAGACTCTGCAGGTTCGTGGCTTGATGAGCATTTAGTATGATGCTGGCAGGAACCCTGCCTTCAGAAATTGCCTTATTACACAGAATCTGCAGGCAGCAATCGCTTGTTTAACCCATTTTTGTGTCGCAGACAACAGTACTGGTCTTCTTAGCGATGTTTGGGAAGAAATGCATATCTCTGAATCGTATTTCTGTGAATGTGATTACATGTTTTGTAATGAAGAGAGGGTTGGGATTTTTTGGTGGTTTGGTTTTTTTGGGTTTTTTTTGGTGAATTTTGTTTTTTCTCTTGTACCCTTTACACTTGAGGAGAGTGAGTCGAGGCACAGGGTTCCAAAAGCCGCTGCTCCCTGGGAAGGGCCCTCTGGGGAGCTGCAGGCCAAGGGAGGGAGCGCTGCAGGTGCAGCCATCCTCCGCTGCTCGAGAACGCCACAGGAAGCTAGCTGGAGACTCACTTGAGAAGGCAAGGAATTAATTTCCCATGTCACTCTGCTTTCTAGAGTAGTTGGGATTGGAAATACTGCTTGTTTTTTCCCTGACTTTCAGGATATGTGTGTTCTTGTCTGAAGGTGATAGCTGACATCTGGCACACTCAAGTGCCGGTCAGGACAAACCCACAGAGGCGTCAGATGAAAAAGGAAAATACTTTTCTCTCTGAAGTTTTGCAGGTGCAGCCATTTGTATTCCCTGTAACTATAGCACCGGGCCGGGTTGCCCTGAGAAGCTGTGGCTGCCTCTGGCTCCCTGGCAGTGCCCAAGGCCAGGTTGGATGGGGCTTTGGGCAGCCTGGGCTGGTGGGGGGTGTCCCTGGCCATGGCAGGGGGTGGGAACTAGATGGGCTTTGAGGTCCCTTCCAACCCAAACCATTCTATGATTCATTCTTTAGTAAAAATAATATCAGATGGAGCTGGGAACTCAAATGGGCTCTGTTAAATTGCTAGACTTCCAGTCTCTTGTCTGGAGTCCTCATAAATCCCATCCGTGCGATGGTGGGAAAGCGGCTGCTGGGTCTGTCTTTAATGGGGTGGTGTGGATGTCCAGTGCAGAGGATTCCACAGTCTCCTGGTGTTAATTTGCTAAACTATTGCCTTCATTAAAAGGGTGGTTATTTCTGTGCTGGAGACCAAGTCGCACGTACAAGCCTGGTAAGGAGACAAGTGGAAATTTTACACTTTGGAAGACTATTACCATTTCTGCTTGATCTTTTCAGAGGAAACAAAACCAGTCACTGTAACCTTCTCTTGTGAGCCATGCTCCCTGCACGTGGCATGTTCTAGTTGTTGTTGTTTCTCAGCCTCCTTTGGAGGAGAAGGGGACGATGGGGAAAAGCAGCGTGCCGTATACACGCCGCTCTGGAGGTGCAGCGAGACCTCGCCGTGGCTGGCCGTCGCGGGGGCTCTGTGGGCAACAAATACTTTGGGCTAGTCTGTGCTGCTCTGTGTCCCAGCTGCTGTATTTCCCTGTTCCAGCCTTTTGAGTATCTTGCATCCTCCACGAGCTCCCTGTAATCCAGCCAAGCCTCGTCACCCGATGGTGACGCCCGGGCGGTGCAGCGGTGTGGCTGTGGTACCCCAGCCGGCTCAGGCTCCGGTATTACACAAGCAGCTTATTTAAGCGCTCTCCAGACTTATGCAAGCAGCTATAAATCGTCTGAGCAGACCCAGTTGAGACAAAGGGCACAGTATTTGCAGGGTGGGTCTTTAGATTGATTCTAATCAGTTATTTCTTGGAACAGAATTCTGAGACCGATGTCTTTTCTGGCTGTGGTAGTTACAAAGCTTTAGGTTACTAAAAATCGTAACGAACTTCCTCATTCTTTCAGTTTCCTTTTTTTTTTTTTTCTGGAACGTAATTGATTAATTCCTCATTTAATTCAATGTTAATTTTTTTCTTAAATTCAGCAAAAGGAAAGTAGTAAACGTGAGGTATTTCATTATAGAACAAAATCTCAATGTAGCAAAAGGACAGTAGAAAGTGATATCTGAGAGACCATCTAAAAAGTGGACGAAATACTTATAGAGGCAGGATTATAAAAGTATTTATGGAAGTAAAAATAAAAATCAGTTGTCCTGAAGTGCTTTAAACTCAAATATAATTATTTCATCAGCAGAATATTTGGTATGAGGTGAAGGCTGCCACGAAGAGTTGACTTTGCCATCATAAGCTACAAGGACATTTGGAAATCTTTTGAGACGATCTCTGTATTCAGTAGGTAATCAGGTTTAGGTTTCTGTTTACTGCAGGAGGGAGAGTCCTGGTCGAAGACAGAGAATGGTGCTGTGCCAAAGCAAATATAAACCAGTACAAACAAATGCGACTCTGGTTTTCGTTCTGCAGCTTTCGAACATGCCCTACAAACGCGGCCGGGTGTTGGATGCCTGGCTGGGAGCGCCTGGGGCTGTCGCCCACCTCTGCTGCACACCCAGCGCCGCTGGTGCCCGCGAGTGCTCGCTGCCCTCCGGCTCCTTCCTAACGCGGGGCGGCAAGGGCATCCTGGCATGCCGGGCTGCTGCTCCTGCTACCCGTGCTCTGCAGCCTGTCACTCTAAATGCTCTTTCTGTATATTCATCGTATTTGAAATAATTTACTGAATCTCAAGAATTACTTCTTAGCTGTTTTCTGTCAGCCTATAGACAGGCTATTTCAAGCCAGACCTCAACAATTCATTAGTCAATAAGCAACGTGATTCGTCCCAAACATCCCACTGTGCCAGTTGTGTCTGACAAGAAGATCTTCTATCAGCTTTTATTTGAACCCCTTTTTTCACAACCTTGTCTGTGTATTTCCTCTGTGATCTACTCTAGCTCCTGCGTGATCTACTCTGGGGGATCCTGCTCTGGCAGGGGGTTGGACTAGAGGATCTCTAGAGGTCCCTTCCAACCCCCATGCATCTGTGAATCTGTGAATATGTTTCTGCTCTTTATAGCAAATAATGTCTCTGGGCAAGTGTAGCAATTAATTTTAGGGGAAAAAACATGTAGTGTTTAGTGTATTTTTAGCTTTATTTAATGCAGTTAGTTTTTGGAGACAAACCCTTACACTGTTTTGTCGGGCTGGTCTGGCCGTCGGGAAGTGCTTTGCAGACCATCAGGAGTTAATTTAATTCACTGATTCAGCTGTTCGCTGCGGCCACAGGGACATGGTCTTGTTGGTGGGAACTCCGTGTCGAGGCCGTGGCCGTCCGGTGCCCAGCGTGTGCCGCTGCAAGGCTCCGTCTGGCCGGGAGGGCCGAGGCGGCTCTGCCCGTCAGCTAGCAGAGCGCCCGGCGGGAAGCGAAGGTGACCGACAGATGATCCGCTGCGTCGGACAAGTTGTCTGTCCTGCTTGGGATCCGTGGTTCGTCCGTGGCCGAGCCTCGTGCGGTGAGGAAGGGTTAGTGTACCGCTTCCGCGTCTCACCGGCCCCTGAGGCGCGTGCTGCTCCGGTGGTGTTCCTCAGAGGGTCACAAGGGTAACGGCCCAGTCCGTTACCCTGCGCTCTGCCGTACGGCGGCGTTGGGCAGGAAACGGCAGCTTCTCTGTGACCTAGAACAGAGGGTACAGCTCACGTACAAGAGTTGGGTTCGGTGGGTACCAAGAGCAACAGCTCCCTTGGCTTTGGTTGAAAATAGCTATAGCATGCTTAAGCCATCTGTGTGTCTGTGTACGAGCACTCTCATTCGTTGGCCTGGGCGTTTTCGTTCGGCGTGGGACTGCCCTTGGCAGGGCGTTACTGTACTGGGAGGTTTCCCGAAACTCGGCCTTAGCGTTTGCACTGAAGTCCGGTAATACGCGATTGTGAGCGGCCGCAGAGGAAAAGGTGCCGTGTATAAAGGGGGTTTGTTAATGTTTAGTTTCACTAACACTTAAAACCTTCGCTGCTTCTAGGCTAACACGAGTGGTCCTCTCCGCTAAGTGACTGCAGGGGATGGAGTGAGGAAGAGGAGGGTGCTGTGGGAGGGAAAGCCTTTGCCTTCGTGCATGAGAGCCCGCACTAAGACGTGGAGGGTTGGGCAGGGCTGTGCGTCTGCCGCCTCTCCCTTCTGCGCCCGCAGGCTCATCGTGTGCCAGCGGCACGGCACAGGGTGAGTCTCCCCGGACGTGGGTAATGGTCTCGGAGGCAGGAGTGCCATTTCCTTCGTGGTGCTGAGCTGAGCTCTGACATACGGGTCGTTTCCATTAGTCCTTTTTAGCGTATCTCTTCCGACAGTCAGCAGAGACACGGGCTTTGGCATTTGAGAGTTTTCCGTTGTTATTTTCAGTTGTGAATTCCCAGCTTAAACCAAATGAATAGTCCCTGCAGGATGGGTTCATGGTAAAAAGAGTGCATTTATAAGGAATGTTTAATTAGTAATGGCTATTGATGGATGAGCAATATCTTTCATGTCAACACTATGTGGAATTTTAAGCTCCGAGGCTGAACGATGGAAATTAGCTGCTTAATTTAAATACGGCTAGTTTAACATTTTTTTTCTTTAAAATTAACTCTGTGACTAAAAAGAAAACACTTCTTTGAGTTTCCAGTGGAAAATTCTTTGTCCATAAATGAGAAGAGCGCTTGGCAAAGAGAGCCTGTTTAAAGATGGGAGTCCCACACGCTTTCCTTCTTGGGTAACCGTGACCAAAACCACTTGTCCTGTTCCTCGGTGGCTGTGCCGCTGAGGATGACTCTGGTTCAAGTCGACCTTTTCTGACATAACGTAGTCGTGGCTTTGTAGGCACCAGGAGCTCTTCTCATTTATGGACAAGGAATTTGAAAGGTTGCTGTGGCTCCTTCCTGTTCCAAACTGGTCCCTGGTGACAGGACGGGAACCATGACTCCCCTGTCCCTGTGGGCTCGGGATGAGCAGGATGGTTCCTGGGTGCTGGCATCTTCTTCGAACAAGAAGACAGAGCAGTATTTGTTAGCACCGTCGCCAGCGCCACACACATGTGTGCCCGCATACTGTTTACAGCACTCTAGTACAGCCCTCGGTACTTGCTGTGTCTGGAGCATCTTCAAAACAGTGTTTTCTTTTTCCTTTTCTTTTCAGCAGGAGTTTCCTGGGTCTGCAAGTTAACAAAAGAAAGTCACGTCGGCCCCGAATGCCGGAAAATGATCAACTGCTTCCCAAGAGTAAGCGGAAGAAGAGCTAGTGCTGCGGTGGTGCGACGCCTAAAACTCTGCAGAAGGCTTGACGCTGAGAAGTACTTCTTAGCTTTTCCCAGTTTTTGGTGTATCTGGGTACTTACTATAATGCTGAATTTTTGCATCACTGTCATTCAGACTGCCTTCAGCCAGCCAGCCTGGTGCGCTGACGTTTCTGCCTCCAGCACTGTGGGCCATCTGACTCTGAGATGGGGCACAAACAGCCAGCGTCCCACTGGCGCCTTGGGCTGGGTTCTGGGCAGTGCGATTGTGGCCGCTGAAGGACGTGGCTCTGCGCAGCCGCTCGCCTTGCTCGGTCCTGCAGGAGCTTGCCCTGCCCCCGGGAGCATCCCTGGGGCTGCATTCTGCTTGGGGGATGCTGATGCTCCAGTTACCTGGTGAGCAGGCGGGGAGGTGCAGGGGAGCTGAAGGAGAGCACGGGTTGCTGTTCTACAGAAATACGCTTGGCTTTATTGAATACGACCATGTAAACTTACTCATCAGTATGTGTCATAATTTCAGCATAAAGTCATTAATTTGGAAAGAAATTGCAAGGTTGCTTGACATTAAGTATTCTAGCTTTAAAATAAATACTAGCATTAAAAGGTCTTGTCTGTCTTAGAAGATGATGGAGTTTGGTAGTGAAATAGAGCAATGCAAGAAAAGTAAACCTGAGCTCTAAGGTAGGTTTTTAAAAGTACGGCTTGTAAGCAAAATACATACCGTGGAAAATACTCAAGATGTTCTTACTGAGCCCTGAAGCTTTGGCCACAGCCTTTCATCGGGAGCTCCGCAAAGAAAGCGCACAGTCTGTTGAAGATTAGGGTTGTGTCTCCCTGAACTGTAGGCTACAGCTGTAATTGGGGCTGGGCATTTTGCTTTCAGAATATTCCTCCTCAAACCGTGACAGCGGGCAGTGTTTTTGTTTAAAACAGGCTGACTCGGGGGTGAGTATGAACCGTGGTAAATCCATTGAGGTCAGTAGATGCAGAGGGAAAATGGGAATTTGGTGGTTTGCTGACTTCCAGTCACCTGGGACCCCCTCGGTTAGCTGGGGGGGAGCACTGCCGCCCCCTCCCTCCCTCCCCGCCCTGGGGCGGATCCTGTCGGCCCCACAGACCTGTGTGTATTGCAGCAATTACTACCAGGGAGATGTAAATTTTGTGCAGTTAGCCAGAGAAGAATAAAAAGTTTGGGTGTATAATGGTCAATGTGTTTGACACCCGTGGCGTGTGGATCAGTTACATCAGCATCCCTTAGAGGTTTTTATTGTGTTTTAATGACATCTAAGTGAGCAGCACGTCATTTTCTTTAATGCAGCGATGATACCCACTGCCGTGCGCGGAGACTGGCTGCCGCGGGTTGAGTGAGCGAGCGGGGGAAAAGAGTCACTTCCAGAGCTCACGACTTACTATTCATTGAAGAGCATAGCTTCAGGGCAACACGTTTCCTTGCAGCCTTCAAGAGTTGGGGGCCGCACTCCGAAGCCGCCGTGAGGGGCAGGACCATGCGCGGCTCCGGCAGCTGTCCCTGGCCCTGCTCCCCCCCACCAGTCACTGGATCCCTTGCCAGCCTGGGGCACCCGGCCCGCGCACAGGGGCAGAGCTCGGTCCGTGCAGGGTGCGTGGCGGAGGGCTCCCTTCCGGGCAGAGGTGAGGGGACGTTACCCTTCCGAACAACGTTTTAATCTTTTGCAAATGTTTTGAATTTAAACCCTTCTGTTGTCGTTTGCAGTGAGCAACAGTGACCCGCTGTCTGGGATCTGTGGCGGGCTCTCCCCAAAGAGCTCTCTTCACTTAAAATAAACCCCAACAGGTTTTATTTCTTATGCGCATTTACTATGTTCTCTGCAAACCTTGGATGTTCGGGGTTCTATATTGGTTCTGACGTTCAAGGCCACCCTTGCTGGCGTGGCCGTGCCGCTGGCGCTCTGCGGTGCTGGATGCCGATTCTGACAACCACACCTGCGGCTGCGTGCTGGGCTGCTGCCCATCGCCTCTGGGGAGCCGCAGAGAGGCACGGAGCGAACCCCCGCACCTCTGGTTCGGCTGCCGTAGGTCACGTTGGCTTTGGGGGGCTAAGGCAGCGGCCAAGCCAGACAGCCCTGTCGGTAGCTGCTTCTCCGGGGTGGGAACGTGTGCTGGGCTGTCGAGCAGACACACGGATGTCGAGGAACAGGGAACTCTGGAAATCGTTCTGCAGGCTGTGTTGGCAATGCTGTTCTTGTTACGTGGTTTTCTTGTGCTTGTTACTGTGTAGTTGAGTCAAGGGTAACGCTCCTGCCCTTTCCTCCTGCGAGGTGCAGGGACTCTCCCCGTGCTCCACACTGGCAAGGACGCGTAGAAAGGAGGAATTTGGAGGATGCACCCTCCCCTTTACTAGAAGAGCAAAATTGTGAGGGGACAAATAACACCAAGCAGGAATTGTGGCCCCTTCCTTCTCCCGAGTGTCCTGGAAAACAAAGCCGAGTTGCCGAGGGAGAGAGGCTTTTGGAAAGGGTTCAGCGCTGGCTTTGCTGTTCGTCGGGAGCAGAGTGCTCAGAATCCAGCGCCCCGCCGCCTGGAGAAGCTGCAGCAGTGTCTGGTGATGCTGGAAATGCCGTGAGTCTGGGCGGGAGCGGGCCGGGGGGTGCGGCAGGTCGGAGCAGACCCCGACCCCCTGCTCCTGCACCGCAAGGGACGCCCGGCTGGGACTGGCATCCTGCCTCCAGGGCTGCATGGTGTCACAGGTGGGATGAGACTGACCCACCCCGTCTGCTTGCGATGAGCAGAATTTAATTAAGATTTCACTTCCTTTAACTGTTTTAGTTGTCATAGATGGATATTTCAGGAGAGCACTGGAAGGCAATGTTCCTTTCCCTAAGTCGTTTAATGACCAGATAAAATACAGTATCATATATAAATTCCAGGGTATTAACTGTAACGTGGGAAGGACTGCGCTGTGAGCTGTTTGTCCTGCAAGACCAATCTTGTGTTGTTTTTTTCTTTATTTCCCGCTGTGAATTCTGTTATTTTAGGCCTGTGTTTGGGTCTTAAAGGAACGAGAACCATTTCTGGGCTCCTGCTGACCCACCCACCACAAAACCGAACCATTTTTTTGTCTCGAGTTAGCGCACCCTGGTTTGCGTTCGCCGCTGACCTCCGCTGGCACCCTGCGGCACGTGCTGCCCTCCCCTCGCAGCCCGCGAAGCGCCTTCTGGTAAGGAGGGTCTGGGGCGCAGCGCGGCTGAGACGCCACCTTGCCGACCCTGACAGCCGGGCCCGAGCGTGCTGCCGGCGGTTCCTGGGGGCTGCTGTGGTTCGGGGCAGTCGCGTCGGCCTTCGCACCACTGCGGAGCCGTTTCAGAGCCGCGGCTTCCCGCGCACGGTGGCTGCGGAGGGCGGCTGCAGCCTGACGCCGCTGGTCCCGGCTGCTGTAGCTGCGTCAGCCGGTTTTACACCCGTGACGTCCAGCGGTGCTGGCTGTGCACAGCCGCGTGTCTGGGATCACGGCGGGTAATGGGGCGCTGGGGTGCGTTAACCTGATCATTGCCTGGGTTTAGCGAGCTCCAAGCGCTCCCGTGTTGGTGCACTTGCTGTTCGGTGTGCAAAACCAGCCAGTGCCCGCTCCAGGCCGGGCTCGGGCCGTTCCAGCCTGCGTCGGCACTCTGCCTTCGGACAGGTGTAGAACCGAATTTGGCTGCATCCTGTTTCCTGGAAGGTGACCTTTCCAGGCACCTGTCAGAAAGTGCCTGGCATTTTTTGTGCCCACCAGAATACAGCTCAGAAAAAGGGAATCTTGAAACCCAGCCTCCTTCCAAACCAGTTCAGAAGGTGCATTTAAAGAAAAGGAAAAAAAACAAAAAGCCTAAAGTATTTTGACCCTTTTAGTAATGCCCTGAAGGGTTTGGAACCTACATGCCAGCCACAGTACCAGACCCTGTAGGCAGGAACACCCTCAACTATACCACCACCCCGGCATACACCCCAGCACCGCATGGGTGGGTGCGTGCGTGTGTGCAAGGACCCTGCCCGTGGACGGCGTTGTCACTTGTCCAGCTGGGATAACTTGCCTGTTTGTCTGCAAATACTTTGAATGAGTTTGAAATCTCTTTTTAGGGCATCTCTTGAGGTAAGACACAGATTTGAGTCTTCCTGGAAAAATCTGCATCCTCCATTGTGCCACCGTTTTGTCGCTGGCAATTTGAAACCTGGGATTCCCAGCGCACAGTAGCGTGTCGGTAGCAACGCCGCGAGCGAGAAAAATTCTTTGTGCAAAATTGCGTGAAGGCAGATACAGGAGGAAAGCTCATCTACAAACCAAAACCACGTCAGGAAGGTTTTAAGTGAAATTAGACTTTCAGACCGCAGGAGGAGAGCGACAGTCCAGACAGCAGTGGGGAGCTGCCGAGCTCGGCAGCTCCAGCGCAGTCCGCCTGCTTTCCCGTGGGAAGGAACAAAGCGAGGCAGCGCCTTGCGCAGGTAGCGCTCCGCACAGGCACGTGCCAGCGCCCCACCCAGCCGGGCCCTCAGGAACCTGCTCCTTCACGCTGGGGTGTGAGATTAAACGAACTCCCAATTGACAAGTGGTTTCTTAATTTTACCTGACGATTTCTCCTCACTGCCAACTGTGTGTGCGCATGTGCTGGCTTCGGGTGAGCAGCTGCGTAACGGTCTCCGCTTCGCGATGGTTATAAATCACTTGGACAGTTCTGCACTAAGCCAGGGGCAGAGTTTCACTATTCAGCCTGGGTTACAGGGCTGAACCGGAGTTTTGCATCCACATGCACGGAGCCCGGGGTGGCACCGCTGCCGCAGTCCCTGCCGAGCGCACGTGTAGCTGCTGCTTCGTGTGGCCGAGCGCCGGCTGCCCTTCGGGGGGCTGCTGAAGGAAAGCCTCTGCCGGCAAACGAGCCGTCTGTAAAGGTGCTTTAAATCATTATTTTGATGTTTGCAGCCAGGTGGAGACGGCCTCCAAGACGCAAACAGGCAGGCTGTGCGTCTGAACAACCCGCTGCCGCTCTCACCAAACCCGAGTTCTGCTCACCCACAGCGCCCGCTCTGCCCGTCGTTGCTCCACGGATGAGGTTCAGGACCCGTCTGATGGCGGGTAAACGCAAGGTGAGTTTGTGCGACGCAGAAGTGCACTTCGCGTCACTATTGCACGCAGCTCAAGTGCAGCAGCAGGACATCGCAAAGGCTTCAGCAGCGTCTCCTCCCCGGGTAACCCCACGTAGGTGTGCAGGCACCGACCGACGCCTGGGGCCGTTTGCTTGCGGGCAGTTGTGGTGTTAGCAGCATCTCTAACCGCCTGCTGCGCCGGCACTGCCGAGGTGGTGTGTGAAGGGGTCATCCTGGGGTGCCTTGGCAGGCTGCACCCCAGCGCCAGGGTGCCCAGCCACGGGGACCGGCTGCGGCAGCTCAGTCCTGCCTGAAGCACCCCGGGGCCGTCCAGCTACCCCGTCCCAGGGCGAGGGGAGCGTCCCGTCCGCTCTCACGCTGAAGGGAACCCGCAGCATCTCTGCTGCCGTCACAGGCGCTTGGGAAGTCGTTGCACATCATTCAGAAATAAAAGGAAACATTTTGCTTTCCCAGGGGGGCGATCGCTGGCACGGGCTGTGTGGGAAGCCCTGCTTCGTACTGCGAGGGAGAGCGCTGCAGTCAGAATGCAACTGCGTTAAAAATAAAATTTCCCCCAAACGGGCAGTGGTGCCTGGCCGCCCTCCCCCCTGCCCGCTGGAATCCCTGCTCCCCTGGTAAATATCTACAAAAGCCTTTAAAAGTATTTTTCAAATAATTGCATGGTTAAATACTTGGTACACCTGATTACGGCTGGGCAAATAATTCGCAGTGATGATTTAGGGAAGGTCTTTAGGGAGGTTTAACTGTGGTTTTTCTCACAGAACTTCCATGTCTGCCCTGTAAGTAATTAACAGTTATTGTTCCTGTCGGTTCACTGTGTTTTTAAATGGTGCATTAGCTTTTGCTGGGATGGTCGGTCCACGGACAGGTCCTTGGAACCCTTGCGCTGTGATACGGAAATGTGAGCGCTGCTGCCGCGCTGCGCGAGAGGCACTTTGTGACGTTACCATTTATCTGCTGGAAATGTTTGTTTGCTCTCTGAGACTGGAATCCGCTCTTCGTCCTCTTGTGCTCTCCAGAAATAAGAGTGAAAGACCCTGACTGCAGCCACAGGGATTTCAGTGGAGCCTGAAACGTGGGAGGGATGCTGCAGGGCGACCTGCAGGTGAGCAGCGCTGGCTGAGCAGCAGGTACGGCTAGCGAGGCTTCCCCTGCCCGTGTGCAGCAGCATCTGCTCAGCAGAGGGAGAAACCACCGCAGAAAATGCATCCCGACGCTTCCAAAGATCTGCGCTTTAGAGGGCCGGCAGGGCCCCGGTGCTGAGCAGTGATAATTACTGCTTTTACGTGTCAGCCGTCCTCCCGGGCATCAGAATAGCTGCACTGGGCTTTTGCTGCCGCAGACGGAGCAATTTGTAATACAAATTACTGAAAATTACAGAAAAGAGGCCAATTTACAGCAGCTAGGCATGGATCAGAGTTGAAACCAGAGCAGGCTGTTTTTACCACAGATAATTTAAACCCTTCGAAGCTGCCAGGGCCTTGGGCGTCATGCCGGTGGGCGTCATGCCGGTGGGCGCTGCGGTTGGGGCACCCGGGTGTTGTGAGACCGAACGGAGCAGGACCGCTCGTCCCAGCTTCCTCACTCTGCGCTGGCGTAAGGGGGGCTTGCGGGCACAGCTCCGGGGGCTCCGTCTGCTAGCGGAGCTCGTCAGCTTCCGCGCACCGCTGGCTCCTGCCGGGGTCCAGTGCTGTGGTGCTTGCGAGGAAGCCGGGGGGATGCTGTCACACTGCGGCACTAACAGACAACATGGAGTTGGGGCAAACCCCCTGGTTCATTTTCGGGCACCCTCTGACCCCCTGGGGGGTGTCACACACAAATCCCTTCTCCGACCGGTGTAAATGGGACGGGAGCTGTGACCCGAGCAGCGGGTACGTCATCGCCTCGGGCCGGACTCGTGAACGCGTGTGGGTTTATTTTCTCGTCAGTATGGCAAACGTCAGTGCTATAACACTGCATAGATTGGATTTTTCCCCAGCCAGCTGGGTCTGATCTGTTTTTCATCGCGCCGGCCGGTCCCTGCACCACAAGGTCCGGCTGGTGCCCGCTGAGAGCGGGCTCTCAGGGGAGGGGCAGGAGCTGCCGGGGTCCGGCCCTGGGCTGCGCCAGCCGGGAGTGGGAGAGGTGAGCCCAGCCCCAGGCTGGTGGCTGGCTGGACCCGCGCACGGCACGGGGAGAGTACGGACGGGATTGGGGTTCCGCACCCCCTTCTTTTGGGAGCTCCTCTGACCTGCCTGGAAGTTGGTCCAAGAAGTCTGTTTTCTCTTAGCAGCCTTGCTAGCCAGTCCCGTCTGCACCAGGCTCACAGACGCACCCCACGCATCCAGCACGCCGCTGAGAAAATGACTTCCCAGTGTTACTGCTCTGCAAACCCCTCTGCGCCCCCTCCCCTCCCTCACCACGCCTGTCCCCCCCAGCGAACGTGTGACATGCGTTGTCACCACGCAGCCCTGCGGGGCCTGTCTCCTCCGTTAAATGATGACGGAATGGCCGCTGGCAGCAGCAGCAGGAGAGGCCGCGGTGTGAACGTGAGAGCGGTGCTGTGAGCTGGCGGTTCCCGGCAGCGGAGCTGGCTGCCTTGCTTCCCTGCGGCGAAGCGAAGAGCACAGAGGGAGCAGGGACCCACGGGGTCCCCCGACTGGGAGGAGCCGTCACCCAGCATCGTGGCTGGAGGTCTGCCTCTGCCAGGAAGGTGGGAACTGGAGCAGAGTTGGGGCTGGCGGGGGGACAGACCAGACACCAAACACAACCCGAGGCTCACTCCGCAGGCGGCCGAGGCCATGACGAGGGGCTCACCGGGCGCGAACCCCGGGTGCGCCAGCAGCAGCTCCGGGGTGCTGTGCTGGGGCAGGGAGTGACTGCTCCTGCAGGGCTGCGGTCCCACCACCTCCTGCTTGCGGATCTCTGCTGGTTATCACCAGGGTTTCAGCTGCAGCGCCGGGCCCTGCGCACATTTGGGTATATATTTCTGTTACTTCTATTTTTTAGTGCTGCTGGAAGAAATGCTCCAGTGCTTTATTTGGTGCCGTTCACAACAGCAGCTGAATGAAGGGTGTTCGTTTCAGTGGAGCTCGAAATGGCTGGCAAATAATTATGAATATCTGTGAAGCTAAAGACATTTCATAGATTCGTTCACTGCTGAGAAATAAGTTTTTCTTGTGACAATGTCATCTTGTCCCTCAGAACATTTCCTTAAAATCCCCACTCTTGCTGGAGCGAGTCCAGAGGAGGCCCCGGAGATGCTGCGAGGGCTGGAGCCCCTCTGCTCTGGAGCCAGGCTGAGGGAGCTGGGCTTGTCCAGCCTGGAGCAGAGAAGGCTGCGGGGAGCCCTTGGAGCCCCTGGCAGTGCCTGCAGGGGCTGCAGGAAAGCTGGAGAGGGGCTGGTTGCAGGGCAGGGGGGGCCAGGCCAAGGGGAAGGGCCTGAAGCTGCAGGAGGGGAGCTGGAGCTGAGCTGGGAGGCAGCAATCCTTCCCTGGGAGGGTGCTGAGGCCCTGGCACAGGGTGCCCCGAGAAGCTGTGGCTGCCCCTGGCTCCCTGGCAGTGCCCAAGGCCAGGCTGGATGGGGCTTTGGGCAGCCTGGGCTGGTGGGGGGTGTCCCTGCCCATGGCAGGGGGTGGCGCTGGGTGGGCTGGGAGCTCCCTGCCCACCCAAACCAGTCTGGGGTTCTATGAAAATGACTCGTCAGTCAGAAACGCGCGTGGTGCCCAGGTTACTTTGCGATGAACCCCAGGGAGGCACATGGCGTCACAGAAGTCGAAGGGATCTGAGAGCATCACCGCTGCCCCACCTCGGTGGCAGTGCGCTGCAGCCTTGGTCCCATTTTGATGTTGGTGGGAGCCCAAAGCTGAGCTGTCACTGGCAGGAGGAGCCGGGTCCTGGGTGTCTGTGGGGGACAGCTCCCACAAAGGGAATAATCCATCAGCAAACGTGCTCGTAAGGAAGCCGCATTACCAAACCAGCCGAGTCTTTCAGCAGAGGAGCGGCCACGTGGCAGTGACTCACTAGTGCTTGGTGGGAGATATGAGCCACCGAGAGCTCGTAAAATCATCACCGAGCGGTTTAACGGCATCGCAGTGCTGCCTGCTGCATCTCTGCCTCCTGGGGCTGCCCCACGCCGGGGCTGCCCGGAGCTGCCGGCAGAGCCGGGGCGCAGACAACGGCCCCTCCTGGGGCCAGGTCCTGCAGCGGGCAGATGCTGCAGCAGCAACGAGGAGCTTTTTTTTCCTTCTTGCAGCACCCACGGTTGTTTTTCCGTGGGGAACTGCAGCTTTCGAGGCAGGACCCCAGCCTTGCAGACCCAACAAAATCGAGATGCTTTTATTTTGTTTAGCACTTTGTAGTGTTCCCAGCAGAGCAGCGAACGCTGCATGCGGGGACGAGTCCGGGGCCCTGCCCAGCCGCTCCCACCCTGGCTGGTTTGGTGCCGAGGGGCTGGTGTGGTCCGGCCCATCCTGCCCGAGTGACCGCGCTGGCACCACTGCTCCTGGGGGGGAGAGCAGGAAATTTGTTTCTGAGTGAGAGGTGAGTGGAGCAGTGAGGAATTCGCGTTCCTTCTCAGAAGTGGTGGTTTCTGCTACCAAATCCCAGCCCTCGGTGGGCTGGGACCAGCCAAGGGCTCCGCGTGGGCAGCCCTTCCCCGGCGCTCCGATCCCGCTCCTCCGGAGCCTCCAGCTCAGCTCCTGTGATCGGAAACAGGGATTTGCCCAAGAAAGGGGCTGTTTAGAAATGGGCTTTACAAAATGTGATGTATAGAAGCTGAAACAAGGCTGTTCTGAATGGCTTTTGTGGGCTTAAATGAAGTTTTAGCATACCAGTGAAATTAGAAAAGTATGTCTGAACGTATTTATAGATCCGGCGTACCTCTGGGGTGATCCCTGCGTCTGTGAAACGCTGCTCGTTAGGGAGAAAGCTTATCTTATTCAAAAAGGAGACTGCCACAGTATAGTTAGCTTAAGATTTAACCGAACTAAATTTGTAAGCATCAAGACACCTTGCTTTTAACCCATGTGCTTGCAGAATAAATACCTGAGCACAGGATTTCTGGCTGGAAACCTTTAAACGTGGGGACTGTGTTTTCCTGAAGCGGTGTGCGCGATCTGAGCGCTCAGGGTGTGAAGTAGAAATTAAGTTTAGATTATTAACGTCATTTTACATCCGATGATGTGTCTGACCTATGATAAGGTCGCTCTGGCTGTGTGCTCGGCAAGGAGCTGGCTCTTCAGCGCCGTTGTTTCTCCGTGTGGAACGTTCAGTCCCAAGCCTGTTGTTCCGAATCCGGAGCACGGTGTGGTGACTGGTGAAACACACCCGCAAACCAGGTTTCCCAAAGAGGGGGATCAGCATTATTTTTAAGACTAGACCTTGTGAGTAATCTGAACGCTCAAACTCCTGTTGTCTTCAAAAATTTGGATGATGTTTTTTACGTCCGCAGCTCACATACGTTTAATGTTTTCCCTTTCACCATACAACTTCTTCCCCTTAGCGGTGCCAAACCGGCTTGCTGGTTGGTTTTTAGGGGTGAACTTGATGTCATACTTCTAGAGGTAAGGCCCCTGAGAGGGACGGGAAAACCGCGCAGCCACCCGCCGCGGCCGGCGATGAGGAGGATGGCGCCTGGCTCCGCCTGTGACATCTGGAGCATCTTCCCACGCGTTCCCAGGCTGGAAGTGGCGATGGCGGCTGCAAACGTTGCGATGGGCACGGGATGTCAGCACTGATGGTCGTCGTCATTATCGCGAGCTGATCTGCGTCACTTCTCTGCCGTGCTGCGGCCGGCTCCTGTCCCTGCGTCAGTGCTGGGGCTCCACGCAGCGCCGGTGCCCGTGACGGAAGGCGGCAGGACGGGGCGGGCACTCGCTGCGCTGCTTTCACCGCGTGCCGTGCGGAGCCGGGCCGTGCTGGCGACAGCAGTGTGATGGTGAGGAAAGTGGGACGCGCCACGGTGGATGTGGCAGGCAGGGTCCGGGCTGGGAGAAGGCAGCTGCCCAGGCTGGAATTTGGCAAGGACAGCCAGGGTCACCGCCCCAGGCGGGGCCGTGGGAACCGCGGAGATGGCCGCAGCAGGTCAGGACCTCGTCTTTGTGTCCTCTCCGAAAGTGCAGGGAGCGGAGAAAATTAAAGGCAGCAGCAGGGCGTGCGACGTGTGTAACTGCCGGCCTTCAGGAGCAACAGCGGGTGTCTTATGAGACAAACGAGACGAGAGCAGATGTGCAAGCGAAAGGAAATAAGGAAGCAAAAGAAGTGGATGAAAGCCCAGATGGATGGGTGTTTATAAAAATGAAAACAATGAAAATAGGGGCGAGAAGGCTGGAAGGTGCGAAACACGTGTTTGGTGGCAGTTACCAGGCAGGGCCGGAGGTGGTTTCCCTGTGCCTGGCAGGAGGTTTCCTTTGTCCGTCTCGTGGCCGCTGGAGGAGGGGGACGCGCCCAGGACCACCTTTCCTTCTCGATGCGCTCTGCTGTCCCTGCACCTCACGGAAGCTCCAGAAAATCTGGTTTTCGGCCACGCTCCTCACCCTGCGTTAGGTCTCAGTTAGAACAACAAGCAGCGTTTAATTTGAGCACGCAGCGCAGAGGCTCCCTGGGCCTGTGGTTTGCTATTCTGGGCAGGGCTTGGTATTTTGGCTCCGAAGAGGCAAACCGGAGGATTACCGTGGGAAGCGGCTCGTAAAACCGACGAAGCGGTTTCCGTCGCAGGCCATACGGTTGCACCTTGAGGACCTGCCGCAGTAGGGCTGCGGGGCTCTGCCACGACTTTCCAGAGGCTCTGCAGCGAGAGGCCCGAGGCTGATGCTGTTTCTCTTGCTCCGTGGCCTCCTGCAGTGACCAGAGATGCCGTCGGGGCTGGGCAGCTGCCGGCCCGCAGCCCCAGCCAGGGATGCTGGGATGCACCGTCTGCTCCTGGGGTGGCGGGTGGTACCCTGGGGGCGTGCGAAGCCCCAGTTCTGCCTGCCCCGACCCCGCAGCCAGCGCCCATCAGCCCTGCAGGCTGGTTCCTCATCTCTCCTCCTTTTTCCTTAGGCATGGACCAGAGCTTGGCAGTTCCTTCCTTCTGCAAGCTGAAGGAGGTGGTGGCATGTTTGAAGTGGCCAGGGCTGTCTTTGGTGCCCAAAACCTCATCCCACGACTGGGACGCGCAAAAGGTGAGCTGGCCCCTGTGCAGGTGGTTAACTGCTTGCAGCCTCCGTTCCCTGCAGACGCGGGCAGGACGCCTGGCAGGGCACGTCTGGCCACGGCGCTTCTGCCGCTGCTGCCTGTCTTGTTAGAAGCCTGCGGCGGCAGGTTGGTGAAGCAGCCCAGCACCCTGCGTGCTGGGCGAGCAGCGCTCCAGCATGGACAGCGGCAGTGCTCGGCGCCGGGGGGCTGTACCTCCCATCAGCCCACCCCACAGTGCGGGACCCTCACCTGCTCTGCTCAGCCTGCCGACGGCGGCTGGGAAACAGGGCTGAGCGCCGCTCGGTCAGCCACGGGCGCTGATTGTTGTCGTGGCCCTGTTGTGCTTAGGCAGGTGTTGTATCTGAGTTTAAACTTGCCCTGACTCTCTGTGCCCCTGTTCAATTTTTATGCCAACCCACGCAGCCTTCTCCAGCGAGGACTTTGCACAGACGAGCTGGCCAGCCAGCTCCTCTACCACTCCTCCAGAAGCAGAGCCCCCCGCGTGTGAGGTTTCACTCTGACATCCTGAGCACCGTGGGGTTAGGGAGGGAGGGAGAGCACTGCCCTGGCGTGAGCTGTCGTTCCTGCCGTGCAGCCACCCGACCCTGGGCTGCTTTGGGCTTCAAAACAGTCCAGCAGACACTAATGTAAATAAATCTCTGTGCTTCCTGATGCAGTCTTGACTCAAAGCAGAGATCCCAGGAACACGAGTACATCCCGGGTGCCTCATTCGGTGCCAGCGTCAGGCAATTAAACAGGCCTGAGAATGAAGACACGAATCTGATGTGTTTGCTTCAGGGTGAGGTGACAGACCTGGACAGTTATCGCAGCGCATTTGAAGTCTGATGGTGTGTTGGTGAGCCTCAGCTCTGGGATGGCATCCCGCCGGCTGGGACATCGCTGGGACGTGCCCTCACCCACACCAACCGCCGGTGCTGCCGGGCAAAGTGGGTCCCGGCAGGCAAAGCTTGGAGCAAGCCCCAGAGGGAGCAAGCGGCTCTGCCGGTAGCTGCTGCCCCGGAAAGACAAGTTTCCTCCTCAGGAGTTTTCCCACTCTGCAGGAGCATCTAGCAAAACCGGGACCTGCCGGCTTCGGATGCGGGCATGACATCAGGGATCCTTCCGTGCAAATTCAGGTGTCGCTGCCGCCTTGCCGCACGGCGTTGGGTGAGCTGTTCAACCTTTTGTGTTCAAGGGGCAATCATATCGCAAAGGGCTTTCTCCGAGCAGTGGCAAACAAGCCAGATCGCTGCTGGGTGCTGACTCAGATGACATTGGTATGCAGGGATGAAGCAGGTCGTCATTCTGCAGCATCTCTGACCAGCGAACTGGTGTGGCTGCAGATAATTGCGTTTCCGTTGAAAATCAGCTAAAGAGCCGTGCTAGCACAATAATTTGAGCGTTAAGATAATGAAGCAATTACTTGGTGTAACAGCCGTTCTGCCTCTCTTCTATGACGTGTTAAATACAGACATAAATTAAACTGGTCTGCTGACAACCTGCTGAGATCAATTTTATTATGTCCCTTGTTGTTGAAGTCACCATTTAAAGTCTCACGTGGGGGTCTTTGCTGAGGATGGAGGTTTTGTGTTCCCTTCCTGTACCTGTTGTGAGCGTCTTCACTGGCGTTCTCAGAGATTTCTGAGTTTAAGGAACTGCTTTGGGATCTTTCACAGGCAATTGGTGTGTCACCTCCTCCCCTGGCTGCGTCACCTCCTCCCCTGGCTGCGTCACCTCCTCCCATGGCTGCGTCACCACCCGTGGCTTTGCAGGGGTTGGTCCCACCGGAGGGTGCTGCCCGTGGGGCAGCGACAGCCACGCACAGAGCCAGGGTCCCACGCTCCTGTGTGAGGGTGAGCCTGACGAACGGAGATAAGTGGGACATCGGTGTGGGGCCTGAGACAGGTTTTTTCTCTGTTTTGTAACGAGCTGTGAGCCAGCGCTGAAGGTGGGTGGGTTTTATTTGTGCACGTGACAAACCTGAGCAGGGTGTTTGGGCGTGTGAAGCGGCTGTGGAGCCGTGGGTGGAGGCTGCCTGGAGCAGACATCCCTGGGAATATGGAGGTGTAGGAAAACCGTGGATCTGATGGGCCAGTGCTGCTCATTCCCATCCCGACAGAGCGGGGTGGCCCGGCAGGGCCTGTGGCCACTGGCAGGGGCTGTGGCAGCCCTGCCTGCACGCTGCCGGACGCGGCACCGGGGCCAGCTCCGGCCACGGGTGAGCGCTACCGGGTACGGCCTCGGCCGTGGGTGTCTGCTGGTCCCTGGGGTCTCATAAATGACTCCTCCAGGGCAGTTCGCTGCACATCTCTCACCAGCCCTCAATTCACATAAATTGGATAACGTAAGGGAAAAAACAACAGTGCCGAAGGAAACACAGTGTCCTCACCACGCTGTCCTGTCCCTTCGCTCCCTTGGGCAGCTCCGCTCCTTCGTCACCGAGTCAAGGGGTGACTGGGGAGCAGTCAGGGACTTGTGAACAGCCGGGCTGGGGACAAAAGTCACAGTGAAGAGGAGCAAAGGCAGCGCTTACAAGTGGTGATGTGCAGCAAGATGTCGATATGCTTCCTCCTGCCCGAGCAGCGCTTGCTGAGCATCGCCTCTGCTTCGGCAGAGCCGAGCGGTGTCCCAGCCCTCAGCCTGAACGAAGGTGGTAAAGGCGGAAAAACCCCACAATTGTGTTTTTGGAGTGAGTAATCCCACAGCGGGTTGCCCCTTTCTCTCTTCACCTTTTCGTTGGGTTGATTTTGAACGACATTAGTCACATTTTATAGCCAGCCAACACAAATGCCTTGTGCTGGGCTCGTTAGCACAGGGGATGGGGGGTCCTGGGGACCCTCCGCTCCCTGCCCTGCACCGCTGCAGACCCAGACCCCTTTCAGACAGGTCAGGGGATGCTGAGCCAGGGCCCCAGCTGCTGCGGCTCGCGGGGGTGATGGGGGAATTGCGAGCGGGGCAGGAGCTCCCCTGAGCGCGGTGTAGCCGGGGCTGGGGGGATGCTGGGCTATGCAGGGGGTGACGACCAGGAAGCTTTGGGAACGGCCGCTTTAGGCAGAAAATCCGTTCAGGAGGAAATTAATTTAGTCACGGAGCTGTGCCTGGGGCCAGGGCAGGAGGGCAAACTTGAATCCAAACAATCACAGGCACAGTAGAAGTGTGCACCCCCCGACCATCACGGGGAGCCGTGTGGAAAGGCAATGATCCCGGGGGGTGCTGGAGCCGCAGTAACGGGGCACGGGCTCCCCTCAGGCTCCCGCTGCATGGCCCTCTCCCACGCTCAATAGTGGGGTGTAAGGGGGGCTTCGGAGGGTGGGGGCTGTCTGGCTTGGCTTTGCTCTGCAGATGGCAGGGAGTTCCTGTCAGGTTGTTCTCAGCAGGAACGTCTTTGGAAACAAAAGGAATTGCCCCAGACCATGGCACCCGTAGCTGTTCCCGAAAGCCGTTTCCGTGCCCTGTGAGCGGCCGGTGGGAAACGGGGGGCCGGGTGTCCCGGGACGGCGGCTGCCAGTGCTCCAGCGCCGGCTGACTTGGGGACAAGGCAGGTGCGGCAGCCGACCTACGGCGCATGCTGCAAAGAGCACCGGGGTTATTCCGGTGTTGCTCTGGGCCCCCAGGAGCGCTGCCGTTTGGAGGGAATCCCGAGGCGTCACCTGCTCTCCCGGCGGCCCCCAGGGCGGCCCGCGTGCCTGCGCCTGGGCGGGCGGCTGCCCGCACGGCCGCGTTCCTGAGAGGTCCCGTCCTGGGCGCGCTGCGCTGGCGGGCAAGTCGCGCCTCTCGTTGTCTGGATGGGCTGCCAGAGGTAATGGAACGGCAGCTGTGTTTTGTGGATGCTTTGGGGTCTGAACAAGATGAAAAATGGTTTAGTTTTCTGAAAATCGGTATAAGATGGGGTGATTTGAAAACCTTTATCACAGGGGAAACGATCCATTTTCCCAGGTAACAGAAGCTTTTACAGAAAGCATTTGCTTCCTTTAACTAATGCTGACCCTTTTTTTTTCCCCATTGACTTTCCAGCTCTAATGTCTGTTTGAATTTTTTACATTTTGGTGGTTCACATTTTTTAAGACAAAAAGGCAAAAGCATATTTATTCACCAGGGTTATAGTGGGCCTTCCAGCGAAGATCTGAAGCGCTTTAGTTAAGTGTTAAAGCAGTGGATATTTATTTTTCCCATTTCTTGTGGTCGGCTCGTGGCGAAAGCCTGGGTTGAATGCAGGTTCTCCTTTAACTGAACCATCAGACTAAAAATCAAAACATAAATTTGAAAAAAAAAAATAAAATCTGGAAATGAAGCCGAGGGGATTCCCTGCAGGGCAGGGTTCTAGCAGCACCTTCCCGGGGAAGGGGAACCGCGAAGAGGCGAATGTGCGCGGGCGTGTGGGTACGGCTCCTTTCTCCCTTCTCGCTCAGCTGAAATCCCTGAAAGCGACAGGATTACATTAAAATGCTAACGAAGGAACCAGTTGGGTAAATTATAACGTTAAATACAACGTAGTTTGCATTGAGTAAAAATTCAACAAACAAACTCTTATAAAAAAGAGGGGAAGGCGAGGGGATGGCAGATGCGATGGGAAAAGCAGCAGCTTGGGTGGGGGCGGCGGGGTCTGACCGCCCGGCCCTGCTCTGGGTTAGGCAATCCCTGCCGCCCCGGGACACTCTGAACTGCTCTGTAAAATACCGCAGGTCCTGGAAAGCGGCTTTGTCATCTCAGCAGCAGGAAAGGTGTGCAGAAATCACGAGGCTGGTGGTGGGAGGGCAGGAGAACCTGCTGCGAAAGGGAATCGTTTCACAGTCATTTCCCTGTAAATAGAGCCCCCACAGCCGCTGGGATGCCTGGGAGCCCTGAAAGCAAATCTCCCTGGGCCCTCTGGCCTCCTGGCGCTGCTGCTGTGACTCCCCACCCTCCAGAATCCAGCCTGTTGTCTTCCCCAGCCGCTCACGCAGCCCGGCCATCGCTCGCTGGCGCCGGTTCAAGGCGAAAGCCCGTCCCCGCGGCAGGCAGAGCGGGTTTGCCGCGGTGCCACGGGGCTGGCTCGTGGCCGTGCCCGTTCGCTGGGTGGGCAGCACATCAGAGGCTTTAAGCCTGGAGCAATACCTTGTGTAGGAAGCAGGTGAAGCCAAAAGGGAAGGTTTTGATGCTGGCCGCAGAAGGGGACATTCCTGCAGAGCACTTTACACTCCAGCAGGTCTCTGACGGACGAAGCTCATCCTCGCCGGGGGCGAAGCTGCCGCAGCCCGTCCTGCCTCCCTGATGGAGCGGGGCTGGGCATGGAGCCACCCCCGCGCTGCCCCGGAGCTGACTGTACCTTTGGGATGTACCGTTAGTTCCGATGACGTGCCCTGCCCTGGAAGGCGAAAGGTTTCTGATCACGGTTAGTCTGACCGTTTAAAACTGGCCCCCTATTTCTCACTTTGCCCTCACTCGCTTTGGGATTGCTGGTTCTCGGTTAGAAGATGACGCAGTGCAGCCAGCGAGGCTGCGCACCCAGGGAGAATTTGGGGCACAGCCCGTGGCCCCCGCAGCGCCGTGGCCAGGGAAGGAGGCAGGGCTGGGCAGCGCTGAGGGTCCGCACCCGGGCTTCAAACACACGCGGTCTTCTCGCCCCTGCTTCGCCGCCTTGGTCGGGGGCTCCCCCTTGGCTGTACGTGTCAGGCAGTTACGGTTAAGCATATGAAGTGGCTTGATGAAATTTCAGTGAAGCATCTTTGTTACTAAGCAATTTTCCACTAAAAGCAATAGCAAGAAAGATTTTTTTTTTTTGATTCTTTGTCAGCTGTGGGGCAGGCGGGTCACAGGTACATCCCCCTGGGGCGGCGGAGCAGTGGTGCTTTGGGCCGGTCGGTGGCAATAAGCACACTGGACCTGGCGTCCCTAAACCAGATTGTGATCCCGACTGATCCGCTGTCCCTGGGGGGCACAGCGCCGGGCTGGGGTCCGGCTGCCTGTGAGCCAGGGATCAGTCGTCTGGCAGGTACAGCTGGCACCCCGGTCCCCTCTCGCCGCATCGCTCGGGGGTCTGGGAACACCCTGTCGCGCTGTGAGCTCAGCGAGCTGTGTCTGACTGTAGTTACAAAGAACCTTCGTCGTTACAAAGAACCCTGATCTGAATCGTGTCTTTTTATAGCCAGGCGGTCGCGTTGCTGCGATTGCAGCTCCCAGCCCAGCGCCTGCTTGGGTTAACGACCATCGTCATGCAGGGCACAAGAGAACATATTTTGCTCGTTTCCCAGAAAAGCGAGTCCCTCTCTGGGGATGCTCTCTGTGCGCTGGCTCTGCTCTCCCAGCGGGGTCCTGTGAGCGGNGGGGCGGCAGCTCTGCCCGGTGCTCGCCCGGACTCAGCCTGTGCCCGCGCCGTGCCATGCCGCGCCGCGCCCACGCCGGGGGCTGCAGCTTCAGGTGCTGCTGCCTGAGAAAAGGCAGCAAGGACAATGTATTGCACAGTTGCGTCTTCTAGGATGCTACATCCCCACCACTTGCAACAGTTTTTGGGGTTCAGGAGAATCAGGCCGGGTCTGTGATCGGCTCCTGAAGGGCTGCTGCCCCTGTGAGCGAGGGTTTCTGTGGTTGGGTCTGCTTGGGAAACCCACGGGTGGCTCTGCCAGGGTCTGTCACTGCTGGTCAAGCTCCCGGTTTCTGTGTTTCATGGTGGATCGGCTGTTCCTCATCCCCTGCGCTCTGGAAAGCCTTTGGCAGGGGGCCGCAACGTGCTGGGCTCCTGTTCGCACTTAGTGGCAATTAATTACGAGCCAGCCGACTTCCCTTTGCCTTGGTCGTGGAGCTCGGGTTTCTGATTTGCTCATTAATTCCTGCAGTAGTTTGTTTAGTTTTCAGCCGTGGCTGTGAAGGCTGCTAGCTCCCTTCGCCAGTGACGGGCTGGACTCACCTGAGGACAGCCCCACCGCTGACCTGATGGCGAAGGCCTGAGTTAAAAGCCAGCTGAGTATGCCTCGATGCATCAGGAATAATCAGTATTGAAAAAAAAATTACTTCATTTGGACTTAGTTTGCATAAGTGAAAATTGCTGCAGGTGTAGCAGCCCCTCTGCTTAGGGACTCTTAGCAAAATTGCTGCTATCTTGTACTCCATTGCAGTGACTTTTAAAGCAATGGTTATTCATGAGAAAATCTAATTTGAGGTTTAAAAAAACCCAGCCAGCACATGGAACAGAGAGAAAAAAATGGATTACATAGCTCGGTCTGTCGGAAGGACCACTGTGCCTGGGCCCCTCTGTCCGTGCGGGCTGGCGTGGCTCTGCGGGAATCTGCCTGAGGAGGGTCCCCCCGCCACAGGCTGGGCGCCGTGCTGCAGCGCGTACCTCCTGCCCGCCGGGAGCACGCGCTGTACACTGCAGCGTTCAGCCAGCAGAAGCCTTACCTGTGAGAGCAGGAATTTGTCCAGTCAAAGCCTTTCCTTGTGAAGCAGCTATCTAACGTCTGATGTTAAAAAGTGCCCGGGTGAAAGCAGTCCGTGGCGGTGGGCGCTTGGGTGGGATCGCTCCGTTTTGCCGTGCTCGATGCAGTTGGTGGAATGCGGAGGTGGGTGCAGGCACAGACACTGCAGTGGGGGTGGCACGGCGCGGGCAGCGCGAAGCAGGGATCAACCCTGCTGACGGGGGCAGAGACCAAGAACTAGCGAGGGCGCCAGTGTGCGAGGCGAGGAGCGGCGTGTGAAGCTGTGCACGCGCACCGAGTGTGAAGCGTGCCGTGGCTGGGGGAAATGCGTGTCTTCCTGAAAGATTCTTGCCATAATCCTGAAAAATGCCTTTAACACTGTCCAGGGCGTGCTGTGGTTTGGGGTGGTTTTTTCTGGTTTTGTGTAAGTGGTTTACGCAGTTCTTCATGCACAGTTTCAGCTGAGAATAAGTTTAATAATAAATTATCCTGTCCTGATTAGTTTGTACGTAGCAGAAGTCTTGAACAGTACCTGGCTGCAGTAATTAAAGGCTGAGTAAAGGCAGCCCGCAGTCCTGCGACTGGTCCGGGAGGTTGGAGCTGTACCTGTTCAAGCTGCCCGCAGCTTTCTGGGGTTTCCCAGAGCTGCCGAGCCCCGTCCCGCAGAGCCGGTGCTGGGTGTGGGTGTGTGAAGCAGCTGCAGAGCTGCTTCCGCCAGCCAGCCAAAAAGCATCCTGTACCCCATGTCCTGCATCCTGCACCCCGCACCCCATGTCCTGCACCCCGCACCCCACATCCAGCAGCCAAGTCCAGGGCACCTGCAGCACGTGCGCCAAGCGAGGCCATGCACATGTGCATGCGTGCATGGGCGTGTGCCCGGTGTGGCACACTCAGCCGCTGTGTGTTCCTCTCAAAGGCGGTTTTGTAAGGGACGGCGGTAAAAGGGCCAGCCAGGAACGAGCCGTCAGGGAGATTTCCTGCTTCCGTAACGCAGATGTTAATTTGTTCCGTAGAAGCTGCCTGCAGGGCCTGAGCGGACCTGAGCTGCGGGACGCCGACCCCCGCGCTGGTGGGGAGGGCGGTCTGGGCTGGCCGCGTTCCGCACGGAGGGGGCTCCGTCGCAGCCGGGCCTGGAGCCGAGGACGCGGCCGGGGGCTGCGTGCCCTGCCATGGACCTGCGGGGGCCCAGGGGACAGGCAGGGTCCGTGGTGCCCGGAGGCCGCTTCCCCAAGGGTGGTGTGTTAGCTGGCAGGGGCAATTAAAGTAATTAATAAATGATCCTTCGGTTTAAGGAGAGGCCGTGTGGGTAGAAGAGCAGCTGTTTCAGAATCTGAATGCCTTGCCCGGGTGCGGGACTTTGCACGGCCGCCGCTGCCTGCTGGGCAAGCCTGACGCCGGCCAGCTGCCCTTCGGCAGAGAGCGAGGGGCCGTGCCTCCCCACGCGCCGGCGGCGGAGGGGTCGCTGCGGGCGCTCCGCGGGGAGGACCTGGGTTCAGAACGGTTTGAACAAATTGGTGAGTTGGCTCAAAATCAGCCACCTGAAATTAAATAAAGAGAAGGGCAAGCTACTAACTTTGGGAAGGAGAAGGCAAACACGTTACTGCAAACGGGGAATAATTAGCGAGGCAGAAAAGTTTGTATAAATGTGGCTGGGCTTCATTTTCGGGGTGAAAGCTGGCTGCCCTGGGTAATTATTTGGCCCACAGATGCATTCCTGGAGCCTGGGCTGGTGGCTGCACGGCATGTATGTGGTGTGCAGGGAATGGCGTGTGAGTGCTGGCGGGGGGTGGGGGGGTGTGTGTGTGTGTGTAAACATGCGCACACACTCACGCACCCCTGTGGACGTTTCCAGACATACATCTGCGCATGTGCTCGCACACACTTGTGTACGTAATTACCTCGGCACGGGCTGCAGTCCCTTTCGCATCACTCCGCACAGGGTTTGTTACACAGTGATGAGCAGCAAAGTGGATTCACTTTCTTTTATACACACATTGATTGTATAGCTGACGTATGAATACGTACCAATGAACGTGTTCTGGCCCCCCTCTCTGCCGCAGCAAGGTAAGCTGTTCTGCTCAAGCAGAAGTGCGCCCCAATTTAATGGACAAAAGCCTTTTTCTGTAGCTCTTGCGTGCAGGAATCGAAGCCTGCAGCACAGGGCCAGTGCTGCGCATCAGTACCTGCCCTTAAAGGAATAATTCATGCCTGTGGCTATGGAAATGTTTAGTTCCTGTCTGAGGTGCTGGGAGGCGATGCTCAATAACCGATCACTTTGTACCGTGGCGTCGCTGGTGCCGTAAGGCACGTTACTGCTGCACATGCGCTTTTCTGGTCGCTGTTCGTCGGCGCCTCGGCTGGGTCGGGACCGTGCCCCAGCGCAGCCGTGGGCAGCAGCCCTGTCCCTGCCGGCACGGCCGTGCGCCCCGAGCCGCGGAGGCAGGGGACTGGATCTCACTCTATTGCTTTTGCGTTTTGTTTTCCCGGCTGACGAGTGGGCGTTCAGGGCACCTGAAATAAAGGGCGTGCAGTTACGTGGGAGTATGGTAAAAACCAAACAGAAAAAGTAGTAAAACTATTGTATAATCTCCTAAAAGCTTGAAACTGAAGTCTCTCTGTTAAAAAACGTATGTATATATATTTCTACCATCCTGTATTAGGGCAGCTTGTTATTCCAGGGCCTGTGCAGGCTCCATTGATTTTTATGGGCTTTGAGGCCATAACGGGGTGAAGCGAGAAACATTTTAGCACGAACGATGTCGTTATGGAGCCGCGTACAAAGCCCTCAGCCAGGCGGGTTCCTGCTGCCCTGGGGCTGGCTGAACACCCGCCTGCCACGGGGAGTGGGGAGTGAATTCCTGCGTTGGCTTTGCGTCTACGTGGTGCCCAGCCGATGGCTGGAGTAAAACCCCGACAGGTTGCTGCGAGGAGGGGTGTGGGGAGAGCGTTCAGTACCCTTTGCAGAGGTCACACACGTTGGCCGTAGCACGTGTAACCCCTCCTGCCCCCCCGGTGAGCCACCCTGCAGCCGGGCAGGGCCAGCCTCGCTGGGGAGGGACCCAGGCCGGTCCTGGCCGGGCTCTGATGCCCGGCGCCTGGCGCCCTGCATCCCCAGGCCCTGGAGCACAGCAGCGCCTGAGCGACCCGGTGCAGCCGTTGCTCCGCGATGCCTGCGGCTCCCGTGCCCCCCCGAGTGCAACGGGCACCCCTGAGCCTGCGTGTGATGGGCAGAAGATGGGAGCCTGTGGGTTCCCTGTAGAAACCATGGACACCTACCTTGTGAACATCTACCTGCCGCAGCCTAAACTGGTCTTTCTGGGTTATAGGATCAGCCTGGATTATAGGCTCGGCGTGAGCCATAGCCTGCTCCAGTTTAAATACGTTTAAGCTTGTTGGTGTGAATGGAGCGTTGCTGCCGTATCGCAGGGAGAGTGGGGCCCTGGAGCAGGAGATGGCATCCCTCTGCGTTCCTTGGCACCCAGCAAAACACTAGTGAGTCTTCAGAGGCTCTGGTGGGGATTTGTACTTGCCGTGCTGCACTTCTAATGGTGATGATTTTGGAAATGGGTGCTGGTTTAATGCCAGCAGATTCAGGCTCTTTTTCAAGACTTTATCCACAGAAGTTGACTGAGCATGACTTGGGCTTCTGCACGGCTGGAAGCAGGAGGCCACGGGAGCAGGGGCCAGCGGTTTTCCATAAGTAGAGGATTTCTTTGAAGGAAATGCTTTGAATCCCGTGAGCCTTGCAGCGACATGATGTAAAAGGATCTTAACACCGAGTTCTTTGAGTAAGCTCAATGTTCCTAGATAAACAAAAAGAAGGGAAAAGAAGGAATGGTCTTGATATGTGGCATGAACTCATGTGAATTCTCTTTTTCTACTGCAGATGCTTCTAAAGCTTGAGACTGCAGCATCCAGGTTGTTCCTGCCTCCTCCGTTTGTCTGTGTGCAAGCCAGCTTTTCGGGCTCCTCATTCCCTCCCAGAAACACTTTGAGGATACGGTTTCCAAGCGGAAACAACAGCTCTCAGGACAGCTCTGTGCAGAGTCCCAACAAGCCAGCGTGTGACAGCGGGCTTCAGCTGGGCTTTTCCATGGGTTTATTTACTACAGTCCGTCTGGGGGCTAGGTGTTGGGTTTGCTTTTCAGTTTTTTCAACTGACAAAAATACCGTGGCCAAGAGCATGGTTTAGGCAGTCAGATGATGTAACTGGTGGGATGACATTACCTAGGAGCATAACTGTATTTTACCTCTGTCTTAAAAAAGATGCCTAACACTGTGGTATGTTTCCACTAACCAGAAACCTCGTTAACACAATGAATTTTGAATAAGTGTTCCAGACCAAATAACTTTGTTTATCTCTCATATTTCCATGGTTTGTCTCCAAAGACTCGTTGACTAAGGTATGGCATGGTTTACATTATTTACGTCATTGTGTATTCCTCTGCAAATCAGTACCCCAAATGGACAGCAATGTGGGAATTTTAGATCACACTTGGGGGTTTACTCCTGCACATTTAAGAAACATGGGGAAACATCACGCTCGCTACCCTCGGGACATTCCCAAGCCTTACCTAAAGGCCACGACATTCAGTAGCTTTTTATTGAAGCGCTAACAGCCTTTTCCAGGGAGGTGCGCGCATGGGACTGCACATCTCTGTATTTTTAGTGAATATACCAAAGTTGGGCGTCTTGCAGACTGAGTGCAGGGGGTGAGGACTAGGAAAAAATTCTAGGATAAAGATAATTTCCCATGCAAAAGCAGCCAGATAAAATATCCTGGCTTTCTAGCCTGCAATGCCTGCTATGGGCCGCGTCCATACATGAGAGTTCATGAGCGGCCGCAACTCCATCTGTAAAACAGTGGCCTGGACTTGACGTTTTGCCAGACCTCTTGTGTCATGGGGACTGTAAAGTTGGGATTCAAGATAGCTATTGGAAAAACAGCTATTTCAGATGCAGCAGTAAACTGAAATGCAATTAAATTTAGCTTTGTGTAGTGTTTATGCTTTTGATTATTCCAAAGCATGTATTTTTAAAATAAAAAAATGTTTCCAACTCTATGGTATCATCAAAATTTTAAAGCTGGACGGAGCTGGGGGTGACTCAGAAAACCCTTTCATTCTCACAAGATTCTTTGCTTTAAAATCACATGCGTTTGTTTTTTAATTGTGAGGCAGCCGCGGCTTTGCCTGAATAAGGACGGAGAGGCTGCGAGCACCTCCCGCTGCTGCAGGGCCAGCGCAGGGACCGCACCAGGAGCTGCCGTGGGCCCGAGCCCCCACGGCCCGTTCAGCGAAGGTGGGACGTTTTGCTACAGCAATTCCTACAGACAAAAGGAGCAGCAATGAAAACCTCATGGCTGGATCCTTCTGTCTGACCGGCGCTAGCCCCTGGCCGTGACCACCCAAAGCCCCTGGAGAAGGTCGGTGGGGCTCGGCTCCAGGCGTGGGGCTGCTTCCCCATCGCTGCTCTGCCCACGGGGCTGCCAGCGCAGCAGTGTCCTTGTTTTCAGCCAGTGGCTCTTTACTGAGCCCCTGGAGGGGTTTGATACTTGGTCATTTATGTGAGAAAACCCACGTGTGAATGGAATGGTGACACCTTGTATCTGAGCCTCCTGCCTCTGTGAAGGGAACCCCCCGCAGCGGCGCCTGGCAGGAGCACAGCTTCCAGCTGCCAGAACCGAAGCTGTTCCTCCGCTGCACAGACAGCAGGCAACAGCCCCGCGCAATTAACAGTAAAGCATTTTAATTTCACGCAGTGACAGCATTATGGTCTTCATAGGTGGGAAGGCTGAACTTGCTGGCCAGCTCCGGGAGCCACCGCCACCCACGGCGGGACTGACCCAGGCACCCGGCGCGCGAGGACACGTCACTGTTACGGCCGCGGGCTGCGGCCGCACGTACCGGCTGCGGGGCACGGAGCCGCGGTTCGGTGCTGTCGTTATTTGCTCAAATTAAAGTTTATAGGCGCAGTGAAGTGAACTCCTACGGGAGTTGGCAGTTGCAGGGTGAGTTTGTTTTGACTGGGCTTAGTGGTTTTGAGAACTGGTTGGAAATTTTCCTTGAACAGAAACTGAGAAAAAGAAAATAAGCAAGGGAAGGTGGAAAAGAAAAAAAGAATTGTCTGCTTATTGCATCTTTTGCTCCCTGTGCCCCAACCACAACTTGACGATCACCCTGAGGGTGCTCATCACCCGTGCACCAGGCAGGACTGGGTGCTGCATGGGGCCAGCGGCACTGGGGAGCTCCGGGAAGGTCAGGAAGGGGGAAGGTTTCCTTGGTGGGAACCCGGACAAGCTCCCGTGCCTCCCGTGCTGGCGTGGGCTGGAAGGGAGGGCTCGGAGCTGGCAGTTTCCATGCAGGGTGTGGAAGCAGCAGCCCGGGAGAGCTCTGCGGCAGGCTGGAGCGCTGCCTGCGGGCCCCGACGGCTGGGCTGCTCTGGGAGCGTGAACCTGTGCTGCCGGAGCTGCTGAAAAGCTTGTTTGTTGGTCTAGTAAAGCAGTAATTTCCTCTGAGAGCCTTGCCCTCACCCTGGCACTCCTCAGTTAGTGTTGGGAGGCTGTCAAAGGCTAATGGCCAAAACCAGAGCCAGGCAGCAGTGAACGTGGCGCTGCCTGCACAGGCAGCCCGTGGTGGGGGAGCAGACACCCGCCTCAGGGCTGGTTTGGGTTTTTTTACTTCTTATCAAAGTGTTAGTGCTGTGCCAGCTGCGATGGCTCCTGCGAGCCCAGGTGACAGGCATGCACATGTCCCAGGGCTGCTTCAAGCCCTTTAGCGGTTTTGGAGGCTGGGGTGAAATAAGCTGGACAGAGATGTTGGAGCTGGGCTGGGAACACGCGGGAGTGGGATTTCTGGGAGCTCTGGATCCTCGCAGCCTGCCCAGCCACGCTGCTGCTCCCCGGGCTGGAGGCACTGCGGTGAAGCACAGCCCTGCGCCCGTCCATCAGGTGCAGACCCGACCGAATCCAGTGGGGACCAGGGCGACTTCCATCCCTGCAGGGTCCCTGTGCAACTGCCTGGCACCGTGTCGGGACAGGAACCTGCTTTGTGGTTACCGAATTTGTTTTCAGGCGGAGAGGTTTCTTTTTTATTTCTCCCCTTTGATGAATCTTTCGGGCTTACTAAAACAAACATGTTAGCTGCCAAATTGTGACAGCCAAAAAACAGGGTCACAGATGAGAAAATACAGGGAAGAGTCAGATGTTGCATAACTGGCGAGGTTGATGCCAAACCCCAGGGAATGATTTGTGTCTGCAGCTTAGCCCAGGAGGAAGCAAAACTGTGTGTGGAGGGGGATGCTGTCGGCCCTGGTTTCCCTGGGCATGGCTTTGCGGCCGGGCAGTGGGAGCACTCTGGCTGTCTCGGCCACTGGCAAACAAGCTGGAGCTCCATACAAAGCTCTGGCTGAAGTCTGTCCAGCCACAAATCCAAGGGCAATGGCTGCTGGGGAGGTTTCAGGCTGGGTAGGCAACAGGAGAGGAAAGTGATGGTGCTGGGGAGCTGCCTGTACACCCAGAGCAGTGTGGGGCCAAGGGCCGCTGCACCACGGCCGGGGGGTGCACGTGCACCCAAGGCACACAGCAGCATCTGCACCTCTTTCGAAGCTGGGTCCCCTCTGTGACGGGGAGGGGTAACGCTGCAGCCCCCTTTCAGGAGAAAGCAGAGATGCTTCCCCCTTCTTTCTGCGCTGGATGTGGGGCTTGGCCGTGTCTGGTGTAACCAGCCCCTGGCTCCCTGCTGCAGCTGCAGCGCTGCCGTCCAGGCTCTGCCGCCAGCCAGGCGAGGCAGGACCCTGCCTTGGCCAGGGGGGCGCGAGCAGAGAGCCTAGGCCGTAGCCAAGGCACTTAAAGTAAAACTAATGAAGCCCTTCCATGACTTCGCCTTTTAAATCCGATGTTCGGTCCTCGAGGTGTATGATCCGTCACCTCGACAGTGAGCAGCTCGCTAAGCCCCCGCGCTTCTGAATCACAGCAGGCAGAATGTTAGAAAATGCAGCCCTGGGAACAGTTTGGCATTGGCAAGGGGACAAAGAGAATGAATCCTAGGAGAGCTCTTTCACAGCTTAGCATTTGGTTCACTGTTGAAGTAAAACGTGTTCTGCAGTTACACACCACCCTTTGAGGCGTTCAGCTGCAGCACGTCTAAGCAGCACGATTGGCATAAGGCTCCTCTCTGCATCAGGAGCGGCTCAGTTCCAGCCTGCGAGGAAAGGAGGGTCTGTGCAGTTACGAATGACACCTCCTCTGTGGCAAAGAGGAACAGTGGCTGCGCTGTCTCACCTGAGGCGGGTGTCCCGCCAGCGCTGCGGTCCCAGCCAGGTCCCGAAGCAGATTTACCATCTCTCAGTGCCTTGCAAGGTGCTAAAGGAGCTGTGCCGAAGCCAAGGGCAAACTTCTCCTTGACTCTGCTGGAGCGAGGGCTTCACCCCCCGGTCACCTCCTCCTACAGAACTCTCCCGAAAAAGGCAGAACAATGAAAAAAAAGCCTTGCACGTGGTGAGCTGTTATCCTCAGCGATTCCCACAGCCGTTTTACTGCCTGAAGGAGGAAGAACGTGAACCCTGGAGGGAAGAACTTGCCAAAGTATTTAACATTTCTACGTCTTGCATGGAGCTAAAGGTTCCCAAAAATCTTTAAAAATAACTGCAGAGATGTTTATTCAAGGCCCAAGGCTAGGCTGAGCGGAGTTTGAGCTGTGGCTTTCAGGGGAAGGCAGCACCAGCCTGCCGGCTTTGGCTGCAGGGGCCGGGCGGGCTCCGGCCGTTTTGGTCAGGAGGCCCAGGAAGGGCTTGGTGGGGAGGGGAGCTGAGGTGCGAGATGCTCTTCTGAACACTCCCCGCTGTGCTCTTAGGTCCCTGCTTCCATTGGTGGGGGCCTGAGTCTGGGGAAAAACAACAAAAAACTGCTGAGCCCGTGGCACTGATGGCAAACGATGGCAAACACAGTCACCTTTGGGGTTTTTTCTTTTATAGAAAAGGTTTAGTAATACTCTAAAATAATCCTCCTGAAAGAAAAGAGTTCTTGGTGGTTGTTTTAACTGCCACGTAACCAAAGTGCAAGTGTCCTACGAAGGAGGCTGTGCTGGGAGATACGGTGGGCGATGAGCTGGGAGTGAGCACATCCCGAGGCGCTGACACCCCCCGGGGCAGAGCGGGCACCCACCCCTCCCTGAGCAGGGCCCCGAGCTCTGAAAGGCGTTTCTCACACACCCCTTACAGCGTCTGGCAGACAAAGAGCATCCACCTTGCCGCGGCAGACGGCCGAGGGGCCGCGCCGCTCTCCGGGCGCTCCCCGGGCTCGGGGCCGCAGCAGGTCGGTGCCCCGGCATCCCGCATCCCGCACCCGGCCCCGTGACGCCGCCCGTGCCCGGGAGTTCCCTGCCCTCCCCAGCCCGCAGAGCG
>VWZZ01014463.1:111903-125247 GCA_013399095.1 Psophia crepitans | reverse complement strand
CGCGCTGCTCGGCGGAGGAAGGCGGGGCCGGCGCGGCGCAGCGCGGGGAGCTGAGCGCCCCGAGGGGAGGGCGCCCGCGGGGCCGAGCTGCCTGACACCGGGACGCGTCCGTGGAGGATCCGCCACCCGCCCTGTGCCACCGCGCTCTATGCGGGACGGAGCTGGCCATGGAGAAGTTGTACTTCGCGGGGAGCACCGTGTGGACGATCAACAGCTCTCTGGGGAACGGCAGCCTCCGCCTGGAGAACCAGACCTCGGGGAGGAACAGCACCACGGACCCCCTGAAAAGAAACGAGGACATGGCCAAGGTGGAGGTGACGGTCCTCTGCCTCATCCTGTTCCTCGCCCTCACTGGCAACCTGTGCGTGCTGCTGGCCATCCACACCACCCGGCAGAAGCACTCCCGCATGTATTTTTTCATGAAGCACTTGAGCATCGCTGACCTGGTCGTGGCCATCTTCCAGGTGCTGCCCCAGCTCATCTGGGACATCACCTTCAGGTTTTATGGGCCAGATTTCCTTTGCCGGTTGATCAAGTACTTGCAGGTAGTGGGGATGTTTGCTTCCACCTACATGCTCTTGCTGATGTCCCTGGACCGGTGCTTGGCCATCTGTCAGCCACTGAGGTCTCTGCACAGGAGAGCAGACCGAGTCTCTGTTCTCCTCACCTGGCTGCTGTGCCTGCTGGTCAGCATCCCTCAGATCCACATATTTTCCTTGAGGGATGTGGGGAATGGAGTTTACGACTGCTGGGCAGATTTCATCCAGCCCTGGGGACCTAAAGCCTATGTCACCTGGATAACCCTCATGGTCTACATCATCCCGGTGTTGATGCTGAGCATCTGCTATGGCTTAATCAGCTTCAAAATCTGGCAGAATGTGAAGCTTAAGACGGCTCACGGACCCAACGCAGGTCTGAGCTCCAGCTCCCGCAGTGGGACAGCGTTTGCCAGGGTCAGCAGCACCAGGCTCATCTCCAAAGCCAAGATCCGGACAGTCAAAATGACCTTCATCATAGTGTTAGCTTTTATAGTGTGCTGGACTCCCTTTTTCTTTGTGCAGATGTGGTCCGTGTGGGACACGAACGCTCCACAGGAAGGTATGTCCTCTCCCTCCCCATAGCCCTACATTTGCATGGACTGCTTAGCCCAGCGGCTGCAGGGACGCAGACGGCGGACTCGTGGGCTGCGAGTGACAGCCAGAAACTCTGCTCTGAGCTGGGTCTCGGGGGCTGGGAGGGAGACAGGAAAAAGTCCTGAACATGGAAAAAACACCCACCAGGCAGCAGTGGCTGAGCCTGAGCTTCCTGCGTGCAGGGAAGGGCTAGCTTAGCCCCTGGCAAGTTCAGGGCTGCCGCAGCTCAGGGGTCAGGCTGTGCGGATGGCGGCTTGGAAGGTTTTTGCTGTCCCCAGTGTGTGAGCTCGGCCCTTCCCAGGGCCGCTCTGGGGTCCCCAGTGGTTCAATTGCCCACCCCGGGTGCTGCGGCATGCTGAGGGCTGCGTGGGAGCTCAGCCCCCACCAGTGCCCAGGGCTGGGGCGCACGCAGGAGAAAACTGCACAATGTTAGTGCCCGACTTTTTCTGCTGTATCGTTTTGTCCTCACTCACTTCTTTGCTCGCTACTCTCTTGCCCTCTTTTCCCTCTCCTTTTCTCCTGTTTCCGTCCACCCCGGGACTGTGCTACTGTTATTTTATCTCTGACTGGAGCACGGTTCCTGCAGAAAGCCACTGATTTATGAGCAAAGGCTTTTCCTAAAGGACGTAGTGTTGCTGATTAGCCATTTTTTATACTTGGCGCTGGCTGCTCCTGTCAGCACTAAGGCTGCAGACAGAGTAAAATACATTACCCCCCCTTGGTCTCACATGCTTGTAGCTGTGCAAGTCTGTGCGTCCCCCGGCAGAGGTGGCTGATGGTTCCTCTGCACCCACTGGGAGAATCATCCAGGAAAGCTTCAAAGAAAAACTCTGCACGAGTTTATGAGGTGGGAGAAGGGGCAAAAAAGTTCTTCTAGGGACAGCTCTTCTAGTGACAGCTCTTCCTTGGGCAGACTGACCCAGCTCAACAGAAGTGCTGAATCTGGGGATGTCAATAACCGATGAGGAGCTGTGATCCCCTCCTGGCTCCCCAGCAGCCCTGCCGCGACTAGGGCTTTGCAGGGAGGCACAGCTCCCTTACAGCGTGCTCTCCTGTAATCCCTTCCAGCTATACATGGCTCTGTGGAAAACCTGATGGCTCCTGCAGGCTGTGAACATCTGTTCTCCCACAGACCAAAGCTGATAGCTTGGCTCCAGCTCTCCTAACTTGCCTTTATTGCTTTTCAGCGCTCCTTTTATTTCAATTGGAGAGGTGAAACACGGCTTGTTAAACCTTCTGGGGGCTCCAGGCAGCCGCCTCTTGGCTTTCCACCTGATTTAGGCTTGTCGAAACTTCTAGTATTTAGATACGACTTGGGATGAAGCAGCGTCTCTCCCTTTTGCTGCGTTTCAAACCTGCAATCTCGAGGGCTTCCACCTGACTCATCAGCAAACAAACCTCTGCTGCTCTGCCGGTTCCTGCAGCGAGGAGCGGGGGGATGGCCGCGGTGTTCTCAGATCACACCCTGCCCGCTGCTCCGGGAAAGTTTCCCTTGCTCGCCCTGTGCGATTGGCCCTGCAATGCCTTTCGGTTTCTGCTTTGCTTTGCTTTCATGTAGTGAGGAAAGCTCCAGCCGTGCTGGGTTGTGACGAACTGCCCTTCACGTTTCTGTTGCTCAGGGGCCCGTGTCTGCAGTAAAGGGTGGGGGGTTTGCCAGAGCATTTGCTGGAGGCTTTCATGGCACGGGGAGGAAAAGCCCCGGGTGGGTTACTGTGGATAGGAAATGCCTGGGAGACATCCCAGCCCTTCCTCCCAGGCCCACCCTCCTCCTCGCCACCTGCACAAGAGGGATGGCAGGGTCAGACCTCTCTGCAGAAGCAATGGGCTGTGCCTGCTGCTTTCCCGAGTGCTGCCCCGTGTCCTGGGTCTCTTTTCCTTTGCACCGAGCCTTGGGCTGCCTTGGCTGGGCAGCATCGTGGGGCGCCTGGCAGAGGTGCACCCGCAGCAGAAAGGGGATTCGGCTGTTTCTCATCTCACAGGCTTTGCAGTCTGCGAGGGCCTGAGGGCAGGGAAGGCAGGGAAGCAGGCGGGCAGGGTGCTCGCTGTGCAGCCCCACACCAGCGAGGCCCTGTCACGGCTGCAGCACCGACGGGCTGCCCCGGGAGGTGACGAGCAGGTCGCAAAGGCTGTGTGACAGAGGGTCACCTACTTGGAAAGTATTTAGTGTTCTCCATAGAGGACGTCATAGTGTCCCTGGCAAGGGAAAGTCTGTTTTTACCTGATTGATTCCTAATTAATGCTGATCAGGCACCCTGCAGCTTTCTGCTGGTGCCTTCCATCCCGGAGCATGGTGAGATGTCAGGTGTTAGCAGAGGGATGCACAGCACTTGGTCTGCCGTGGGTAGAACTCCCATACCGCTCCATCCGATGCCCAGCCCGGCGTGCCATGGGCCATGCTTTCACCTCCGCAGCGTGCAAAGTCTGCCAAGTGCCTGAATGTGAGCGCTGAACACCTCAGTGCCCCGCTGCGGTGCCAAGCTCCTGGGTCTGCTGCGTGCCTGGGGGTGGTGGGGTATCAGCGTGGTGTCATGAAACGGGATGTCTCTGCCTTGGCGGTGGGTGTCCCTGGGCCAGCCAGCGGCGCTCCCCCTTTGCTGGCCATGCAAACCACACAAACCCCCTGCGGGCTGGAGCTCCAGGTGATGATTTGAGTGTTGGCTTAAGCACCCAGGATCCTTCACAAAACAGTTAGGGTGAGGTTTCTGCTCCACACACTGTACAGATAATTTATGTTACATGCAGCATTTTGAGCTTTGAGTTGAAGTTGGCTTAAAGCACCTGTGAGCAGCGTAACTGCCTTAATCTGGGGAGCTGGTGCCCTGAAACGTGGGCTGTGAGCGACAGCATCTCTCTGTTTGTGGGAACTGCTGAACAGTTGTCATTTCCTTTCCCTTCCGCAGCAGCGTTTGCAGGGCTGTCCCACAGCCCTTCCCAGGGCACAGCCTCCTGCCTCTGCCGATCCCTCCCGGCAGTGCAGCATCCCCAACCTCAGTGCGGGGCAATGCCCGGAGCCTGGGGAGAGGGAATGTCCGTGGGGGACAGGGCTGCTCTTCGCAGCACCTCTCGGGGATCTCCGGCAGTCCTGCCAGAGAGGGCAGAGATCCACACTTCAGACCTGCCCTGCAGTAAGCTCCATGAAATTAAATTTATCTCCCGCAGAGAGAAGAGCTGAGTCAGCCACGGCTGGGATTTTTTAAGTGGATAGAAATGCTGTGATGTATTTCAGGTCTTGCGCCTGGGATTTGTAAGCCATTCCCCATGGATTCCTTTTATCATATGCTTGAAATTAAAAGTGGTTGGACCAGACATCACTAGAGCAGGAATTATGCATGAGTTGGTTAAAGGTGAATTTGGAAACCACTATTCATTATTCACACTTCTTTTCTAGTTTAAAAACTGCAAGTGGATTTTTGCAGAGGCAGGAAGGGATCGGAAACAGCCAAACCCAAGTACAGGCCCTTACTGAGAGCACAAGGAGATGAGAAGATGAGCTGAAATCAGGAGGAGCAGAATAAAAGCTCTGTCCCTCCCACTGCTGCTTCCTGGAGGTGTCCCGGGTGCCGTGGCGGGTGTGAGTCCCAGCGTCCCCTTTCTCGGCAGAAGGTGCCAGTCTGACCTCTCGGGTGGGACAGTCGGGTACTTTGTGCTCTGGGACCAGGGAGCAGCAGCTGAAGACTCGGCGTCCTGGCACCACGCCGCCGCCATCACCTCCCGTCCCCAGCGCCGTGCTTGCAGCCAGCAGCCACTGCCAGGCTCCCGGTCTTCGTTACTGAAGTGGGAACGGCCGTCACTTCCCCTGGCAGAGCGCTGTACGTGACAATTAATCCGGGGGGAAAGAAAAATGCCACTGCTCCCCGAAGCTGGGGGAGCGCCAGACAAAGAGGCACGGCTGGGGCTGGGCACTGTCCTGTTGGCCGTGTGGTGGCGGTGGGACAGCCCGGAGCAGGGCTGGGGGGAGCATGACTTTCCTGCAGCTCAAGTGGCTGAAAGCTGCTGCTCTGCCCCAAACTGGCTGCTGGTGGGGAGAAAGGAGCCACCGGGCTTTTTGTTCCCGGCCCTGCTCCTTGCCATGGCAACCCGAGGGGCCGCGCTCCCTCCTCCCCACTTCGGGCACATAAAGGCGAATCGTGCAGGTGGTGCTGGGGGGCAGCTCTGCCCCTTCCCAAGGCAATTCTAGGGTAACGCGGAGCTGAGCAGGGGCTGGCGGGGCAGCCCAGCTCTTCCAGGGAAAAAAACCTCACCCCAAGTTGTTTAAACCCAGACTCCCACTGTTTTTATTCACTGATGTACTGCCCGTGGTGCTCCTGCAGGCAGGGGCAGCCCGTCCCTGGCGCGGGAGGCGGCACCGCGGTGCGGACAGAGCGGGGGGCTCTCAGCAGAGCCCACCGCAGTGCGCACCCAGCACCCGCCTCCTGGGCTGGTGGGTCTCGCTGCCTGCGCCGTGCCCTGACGCTGCCGTGCTTTCTGCTTTGCAGCCTCCCCCTTCATCATTGCCATGCTCCTGGCCAGCCTCAACAGCTGCTGCAACCCCTGGATCTACATGCTGTACACGGGCCACCTCTTCCACGACCTGATGCGGCGCTTCCTCTGCTGCTCCACGCGCTACCTGAAGTCGCGGCCGGCGTGTGACCTGAGCGTCAGCAAGAAGAGCAACTCCTCCTCCTTCGTCCTCAGCTGCAAGAGCACGAGCCAGAGGAGCTTCACGCAGCCGCCCACGACATGAGGGCATCGCCGGCCGGGACCTTGTGCCGCTGCTGTGCTGCCTCCAGCGCTTCCCTGTGAAAAGCTGGATTCGGACAAGCAAGGGGGGTTCTGTATAAATAGGTGTATCTATGTCTGTGTAAGCATGTACAGCAGTCATCATTTAACTGAGGCAGGAGGCGGGGGAGGACTTCTGTGGTCCAAGTGTCAGTGCTGCCTGGGGCTGGACACCAGGAACCTGCTTCTGAGCCCCCAGCCCACTGACACCGGTGGCTTTTCGATACCACTGGGAGGGGCTGCTTTTGCCTTAGATGATCCTGTGCTGCTGGGGCAGGGCGTCCCTGCTGGATGCGAGAGGCTGCAGCACAGTGTGGTGGGTGCCACCCTGGGCACGCAGGCATCAGATACCCATCCCTGCCTCCACCTGCAGCAGGAATCCCGCAGGATGGCAGCGCCTGGGTGGGCAGAGCCACGGGCACTGCCCTCAACACGGGTGCACTTGCTTTGCTTGAAGCGCTGTGGGGCAGAGGCAGCCCCATCCCTGCATCCCTGCATCCCTGCACAGGGCCAGCCCCGTTTCCCCCAGCCCGGGCTGACCGGTGGCACTGCCGCCACAGAGCAGGGCAGTCCTGCCACCACGGGCTGGGGGGCAGTGGGGACGGGGCTGGGGACAAGCCTCCTGGGGGACAACACGAGCACCTGGGTGTCCCTACCCCCCGCTCTGCCCCGTGTGCTGTGTGAGGCTGCGCACACGGGGCAGCAGGAGACGGGAGCGAACGTGGCTGCAGGGTCAGGGGATCTGTGCAATAACACATTCGCTGAGCCTGCTCCAGAGCTTCTCTGGAGGCGTGTGGGGGTACAGCTGGCCTCCGTGGGGTCTGATGGAAAACCTCCTGTCGTGGCCCCAAGGCCAAGCTTCTGCTTTGGCTTTACCAGGGATCACATTGCGTCTTTTACACCAATGCCGTTTTCTTGCTCTGTAACGCACAAGGTGATGCCTATAGCGTGGATTTTTTATTGCTAAGGGATACCTGTAAATAAAGTTTTCTGACTGTGTCTTGATGAAAGGCGGGGGGGGAGTGCAGAAGGAGCACTGGGCTAAGAAAAGGAAGGAAACTGATGTGAAACAACACTTCAAAGGCCAGCCCCAAGGATGCTCAGCGAGAGGGTGCTTCTGTTCACCGAGCGCGGCTCCGAGCGCCTGCCGCCTGCGCAGCGCTTCATTCCGCAGCGTGACGCGAGCTGCGACACGGCCCGTGGTGGGTGGGCGGCACGGCCTGAGGGCGCGGGGAGCCTTCCCGTGAACTGGGCGCAGTGGGATCTGCCGATCGTGGCCGGGGGGTCCTGCCTCCGCTCGTGCTGGCTCCCGGATCCGCAGCCGGGGGGCTGTGCAGGAGGGAGGCCTGCATGCAGTGAAAGGGTGATGTGATTTGGCCTTGCATGTTGGGAATGAATATGGAAAATGCATTAAAATGTTTATTTTACTTTTTAACTGTCATCTACAGATAGATTTTCACCTTTTGTATCCTGGAATTCCTTTGATTTATTTCTAGTAGCTCCAGGTGAGCTCTCAGCATATTTGCTGAATACGACCCAGCTCGTTCACTGGTTTCAGTCCTGAAGAGGGCACAGAGCATTTTCCTGCCATGTTCGTCTTCTTTCTCCTTGAGAGTAGTTAGGTCCTGCACAGGACCGGGAGGGGGGCTCAGTTTTACCAGGAACCCCGGGGCCTGGCGCATCCTCCGTCTGCCGGGAAGGAAGCACGCCGTGGCAGCAGGTCTCACTGGGACCGAGGCACGGAGCAAGCAGGCGGCTTTGGGAGAAGTGGGGCGCTGCCTCGCAGCCTGGCTGCCATTACTGGCTGCAGTTACAGGGTGAGGCAGGGACTGTGCCCCGCGCGTGGGGACACGGCGGTCTCCAGCCGAGTGACACTGCCGCCCGTGGCCGAGCTCCCGAGGAGCTCCCGGATTGTTGATGGAAGGGCAGCGAACGGCCCGCCTCCGGGTCGAAAGCGAAGCAGAGGTGCTGGTGACTGAGCAGTGTGCGCGCCACGTGCGGGGAACCCACAGACCACTGCGTGGGGAGATCAGAATTTTGAAGATTTTTTTGGGTCAGGGTGTGAACTACTAGAACAAAAAGCCATTGAAGAGAATATAATCCCGGTATTGTTTTTAATTATTTTTATTCCCACAAAAAGCTTTAAAAAATGCTCATGACGAATTGTGTTTGGAGACTTTTTTCTCCTACAAATATCTAAATATTCTTCTTTTTGTATCACTACGCCCATCTCGAGGTGTTGCTGGAGCTTGGGTGCTATATTGCTGTGGAATAATGAAAGCCCACAAACCCAAACCGCTGGCAGAGCACCAACAGAAAATCTGGCTCGCTCTTGTCCTTGGCATGGCGCTAGAAGGGGCTTTGGCTCCGAGTCTTTGTTGGAAGCCAGGGGAAAAAAGCACATGAATACAATTGAGAATAACCTCTGAACAACGAGACCTCCTGGGCCCTGATTCAGCAAAGCACTTAAAGCCAGAGCCAAAAAAGCATTTAAGTGCCTCGAAGTTAATGTGCGGCGTCACGGAAGATGGACTAAACAAATTAATTGACAGCGCAGGGGAGGAAATGGCTCCACACTGGAGTTTCGCCCCTCATTGCCGTGTTTTCTGGAGCTGCTGGGAGCGGGCAGTGTCCCGGAGGAGGGTCCCTCCTCGGCTTCCCCCACACCCGGGCGAGCCCCGGGGCGCCCTGGCAGGGGGCTGGCTGGAGGGAAGGGTGCGAGGCAGCGCGTGGGGCGTGGGTGTCCTGCCTCGGGGCAGAGCCCGCAGGGCACAGAGCAGAGGGACAGCCCTCGCAGCGCGAGATAAACGCTTTGCTGCAGGCGAGAGCTTGCCCAGCATCAAGCAAGCGGCCCCGCAGTAATTGTTGTCCCTGTGAAACAGGCTGAAGCTTTACCTAAAGCCAAGCTCGCCGTTTCTCAAGCAAAAGCCATTTGTTCTTGTCACTCTGCACGGTGCTGCCCGGCTGCCCTCTCCGCATGGCCGGCGCGCTCGTGGGCGATGCGCAGGGCAGCTGCCCGCCGGGGCTGCGCCGCCACTTGGATCCTGACCACAAAGCGTAACCGTGCACCGTAATTAAGTAGTGAGTGTCACTCTGCCACAAGCAGCTTTGCAATTGCTGGTGGCCCAGGCCAAGCACATGCTCCCGTGAGGCAGACACAACACTGCATGCGCTAATTGAACTGGATTTCAAAGCTTTGCTGAAATGCAAACACCCATGGAAATGGAAAAGTTGTCTTTCCCTATTCTACCCATAAAACTTTTGTGCAGCGTGATTTAATACAGAAGCTTCCACAACAACAATTATCTGCAGCAAATAATAATAATAATTCATATGCAAGTGGTTTTGATAGTGTCGTGCTAGACTGAAGGGATGGAGAAGCAGGGTTTGGTCTGTGGTCCGGCAGCATCTCTGCACTCTTGCTTCTTGCTCTGCAACTGCAGGTTGTGGCCCAGGGCTGTGGTCCAGGAGATGCTGCGATCCCTTCTGCAGGGAGGTTCTGGAGAGCAGAGGGCTCTCCCTGGGCTGCTCGCTGAGCCTCGACGGCCTCTTCTCCTAAAGCTTCTGGCTTTGGGATGGAGTAGAGAGCAGCCTGGCGTGCCTCCATCTGCAGGGAGCATCCCCGACATCCAGCTCTGCCACGGGGCCCCGCCGCACTGCAGGTCCCTGAGCACGGGTGTCCGTGCGCCCGAGGGCAGGGCGCGCTGCGGGAGCCAGGGAAACCAGCACGGGGCGGGGGTGGTTGTGGTGAGTGTAGGGACCTAGATCTCCTTCCGGAGACCAACTCTGACGTTGCTGCAGATCTTGGAAAGAGCCTCAAAGAGCGGGTCACAGAAGGTGTGGATGCAGAGGGAGTAGATTCGGCTGACACACTGGATCTCTATCAGGTAGCTCTTGATGCAGGGCACCACTGCCCAGATGTGGCAGAAGGATATGAGGGCGAAGAGGAATCCCCAGACAACTGCCAGGGGGATTCCCAGGATGGCAGAGAGCAGCCGGTAGCACCAGTACTTGCTGACGGTGAAGGTGGTGTAGCTGGTTTTCCAGACGCCGTCAAAGCTGTATGTTCCCACGGGTTCAGCTATCACATCCTCAAAATCCACCTGTGAGGAGAGAAGGAGGTAAGGGTGGTTTGGGGTTACCACGGGCTCCAGCACGAGGAGGAGGCTCCACTGCAGTGGCAGAGAGCTGAATGGAGGGGCTGGGGAGATCAAGGGGCGTGCAGGGGGTAAGTGCATCCCCTGTGCCCCGAGTGAGGACAAGCCCCGGGCACAGGGGAGCCCCTGCCTTGCAGAGGCCCGGGAGGGGGACGGTGTGGGGCTCCCGGCACTGCCTGGCCTCAGCCCGTGGGCAGCGCGGCACGTGGGCGTAACCCACAGCACAAGAGCCCAGGCTTGGCCGCTCCGGGACAAACCCCGGTCCCAAGACCTGAGCTGCAGTTGGTGCTTCCAGGCACGAGCCCTTGGAATGGGGGCTGTGCGTGGGAGTGTTTACTCCGGGGGAGGCCAGAGCCTGTTCCTACCCTTTTTTAGCATCCAGGGACATGGGCTGCCTGCTCGGCAAGAAGGTGGTTTGTGCTAATAAAAATCCAACGGCCCTCTCGATTTATGATTTATTTATTTATATATGCAGCGACGAGGTGCTCGGTGCTGCTGTCTGCGCTCTGTCTGAAGAGGGAGCGGGATCAGCTCCCCCATGCCCTTACAGGGATGGTTCTGTTCTGTGCAGGCGTTGGGAGCGTCTCTGGATGACAAATACTCTTAGAGGCCTCTGAACTGTGCGAGAGACCTCGCTGTGGTGTAACTCATTTCTAGGGAACATGTGAGCCAAGCTGTTTGTCTTGAAAAATAACGTGGCCTTTCCTCGGGAAGCTCACGTGTCTGTACGTTTATGTTAAATTGCAATATCCATTCTGGTTTTGGAAGTACCTAGATCATAAAATCATTCTGCGTCATCTCTAATTTCCTGGAGTGGGCAGGAGGTACCGGGAGAAACATGGAGGTGGGGTAGGAATGGGCAGCCAGGCCGGCTGGTCCTGCAGCGCCCGTCAGCACCTCCCAGGAAGGCCCTGCTGCCCCGGTGGGCTGGGGACCGAGCAGCAGGCTCCTGCTGGCCGCCTGACGAGCTAATCAGGGCATCCATTAAGCAAACAAGCAGCAGGCTATAAGAGGAGAGTCTGCCTTGCTGCTTCTTTTGCTAACGGCATGTGGGGAGGGGGCCTGGAGCAGCGATGGAGGCAGAGAGGCCGAATCCTGTGCTGAGCCTGGGCACGGCCCCGAAGCGTTCGGGGACCAGCGAGTGCAGGTACCGCTCTGTGGCTCTGCCTGGGGGGAGGCTGTTAAAGCTCTGCTAATCCTCTGTGGCTGGTGCCACTGCTGTAACTGTGACACGGTCCCAGATTCTGGCTGTTGCGCTGCAGTTCCCGGGGTGGGTTTATCTATGGCCATGTGAACCCTCCAGCCCGCTCTGCTCCCCCACCGGGTGCCTCCCCGCCTGCTGTGCTGTGAGAGAACCCTGTGCGTTAGTGCCCAGGGTGCTTCCGAGTGTGTCACTGCCTGTGTGAGAGCGGGCAGGCTTCGCCTTTCCCTTCGGGGGCAGCGTGGCGAGCGGCAGAGGGTGCGTTGTGCTCCCTGCCGCGGGGCTGGCTCTGCCCTCCCTTATCGGCCGTGCTATTTTTAAGGCAAGAGGAACACTAGGCAGCTTGAGCAAGTGCTCTGAAAATTTCCAACGCTGCTGAAGCAGCAGTGCGGCCATGTGAGTGGGTGAGCCTGAAAAACCTTGTATAGGTTTTTGGGGATCCCTGAGTGGAAAAGGCAGGAGTGGGGGCATGGGGCTGGCAGGAGGGGTTAGGGGTGGCCAGGAAGACATTGGCGTTACTCCTGGTGGTAGCTGGCAACTTATCTGAGCTGGGGAGCAGGCAGGCGGGCCCTGACATGCTGCCTGGTGCTGGGGGTGAGCCGTGCCGAAGGCCATCCTGGTCGTGAGCGATGGCGGGGCAGTGCTGCTGCAGCCCGAGGCACGGCCGAGGCTGCTGAGACGTGCTGGCACGGGGCGGCACAGATGTGGGACGCGCTGCTGGGAACATGCTCGAGATACCGAGGTGCTTGGCAGCTGCCGGGGGCATGTGCCGCCGTGCTGGAAGGGTGCCTATCTATGGCTGTCACCGCCACAGCTCATCTGCGGGGCTTTTAGTGTGACCACGACCATGGTTTTAGCTGCAATAGTGGTTTAATGCACAAACGCAAGCTTGCGTTTCACCAGTATGATCAAGGTCATGGCGTGTTCCAAAGCCTTTGGGAGCAGGCTTTGTCCCTTCTGGCATGTCATCCTCTTTGATCTCTCAATAGAATCTGAACAAAACCCTTCCGTCTCCTCCTGTTCTCCTTTGGGCCAACGTTATCTCTGGCACAATGCTAACAAAGCTTAGAGCGACCAGGCTCCAACGGTCAGCATTTGGGGAAACGCTTCCCTGCCCAGCTACACTGAGAGCTCCTTTTGATCAAAAATAGGCAGAGGAGGCTTGCTGCACCCTCTGCTGCCAGGAAACAATCTTCTTCCAAATAGGACAGTGAGTATCTAAATGCTCTGGTGCTCAGACTGTCAGGTCTTGCAGATCAGTCTTTTTCTGAGGTTCCCTTTAAATCAGTGGTATGGGCTGACCCTGTTTTATTTTTGGCTCCCCACATACAAAGCAGGGTGTCTCCATAAATTTTCAAGCTGCAGCCCATGAAGTTGGAGAGTGCATTCAAGGAATGGGAAATACCGTGTTAATCGGAGCCATGCACAGCACACGGCCACCCAGCCGGCGTTTGGACACCCCTGGCAGCAGGGCTGTGGCTTGTAGAGGTTATGTCCCAGCAGCCTGAGGGAATGCCACCTCTTGGGGCACCTCTGCCAGGGACTTACAGCCCTGGCTCAGGTCAAGCCACAGACAGAATGACAATCCCAATATACTGACTGCATTGAGGAGGCAGCGATGCTGCTTAAACACCCTGCTGAGAAAATCCTACCTTTACAACGTCCTCGTTTATACGCTTTGGGTCTCTGTTCACCAGGTCGATCTCCTTGGTGTGCTGGTCCTTGATGATGATCCTCTCCTCCAGCTCGGTCTGCTCCTCTGCCATGGCTGCTGTGCCGCCAGCTTGGCTCCGGACGGTCACGGAACCGGGGCTCTGCTGGAGGAGGACCTGGGGGAGGGCAGGGTGTGAGGCACCGGCCCCCCCGCCACCCGCAGCAGCTGCACTCCAGCCCTGCGCCCCTGGCAGTGCTCCAGGCTAAAATTAATGTCAGTCCTCCCACGGCCACCCCAAAGCCTTAAAGGGGCTTTGCTGGAGACAGCCCCCATGGTGTCATGTCAGGGGGTGGTGGTGGGGGGGCATATGCGTGGGCAGCTGATGGCCCTCGAGCCTGGGGGAGGGTGGCACGGGGGGGGGTGTGTGCGCAGCCCCCTGGC
>VWZZ01014463.1:96391-111880 GCA_013399095.1 Psophia crepitans | reverse complement strand
CGTGCAGGTGGGATTTTCCCCTCGCGCAGGAAGACAGCATGGGAGAAACGGTGCCAAAGCTGGGGCAGAAGTCCTCAAAAGCCCAAGACAAATACTTGTTTATGAGGAAAATGGTTATGAACCTGTAAACAAAGTGGCCCAGAGGATACAGGAGTCACATCTATAAATATCACCCAGAGAAGCCACGTTGTTCTGGGATGGATGGCCGGTGGGCCTCAGCATCTCTCCGGGAGCCCAGAAGGCAGCTGACAGTATCAGCCTGGATTCCTTTGCTTCCAGATGTTTCACACACAGAAAGCTGAGGAAATCCACAGCCCAAACCACAGATCCAGAATATTCAGGACATCTCCTCCAGCAACACTGGGCACAGTGACATTTAGCGTATTCATGAAGATTTATTTAACTTGTGCTGTGTTTTGATAGTCCTCATCAATCTCTTCAGCGCTGCCTTGGGTTTCGTCAACCCAAGATTAGTTTAAAGGCAATGGTTTTGTGGAGGGGAAGAACCCACAACCAAAACACAACATCCACCCACTCAAAGCTTCTGTTCCATCAGTCTGCAGATGCTTTAATTTGAACTAGTGTTGGAATAACCAACCTCTGTCCTCCCACCACGTGTGCCCTGGGTAAAGGCTGCCTTGCAGCTCTGTTCGTGTCCCCATTTGGTGCTGGGAATGCCCCTGGTGACAACCTGCTGTGCTGCGAGGGTGACTCGGCTGTGGCTCACCCCAGTGAGCCCTGTGTGTGGGTACCGCGTGCTGCAGCGCTCGGAGGCAAAACCTCCTGAGGGGGTGGCTGCGCGTTAACCCCTGTTAATGCCGAGTGTTCGTGAGACTCATGAACTGTCCTCTTGAGCCCTGGTCCTCTGCCCTCTGTTTCACGTGGCAGATGGCAAAGGCCTGTGGTGCCTCTGGCTGGGGAGGGCTTTGGGTTTGGCTGCCGAGATGAAACGGTGCCGCTGGCCAGGGCTGGCAGCGACACCCATGTGGCGCTGCAGGAGGGGAGCGGGCGGGAGCCCCCGAAGGAGCCTGGCTGGTGGCCCCGGGCAGCACCCACGCCTGGCCACACTGTGGGTGCGTGCCCGCTGACACCTTCGACAGGCAGCGCAGACAGCCCGTCTGCACGCCCGGTGTGCTGACACGGTGCATCGCAAGGGCGAAGGGGTGGGGAGGCAGGGTGTGTGGCTCCTGAAGGAGCAGGGGTCGGTGCCCCAGGTGCCTGCACAACTGCTGGGCATGGACGGGGCCTCCTCAGGGCTAATGTGCTCAGCTGGCGTTGGGGGGTGCTGCTTTAACTGCAAAGGCTGCTGCCTTCCGAGCCCATCCGTGCCGGTGCAATGCCGAATTTATCAAACCCACGTGGCTCGGTGCCTGGACTTCTCAGCGCTGCAGCGGTTTTGTTCCACCCCTTGGAGTGGATACGATACAGTGCAAAAATGGGATGGTGTCCTTTCATTTGGCTGAGGCACCACAGGTCTCTCAGGTGCATCCATTTTTCTTGAGAATTGGTGGTGGTGGGGCCTGGCTGAGCATCGCGGCAGGTCGAAGACTGACAGATGACAACTTCTGCTGCTTGTGATGCTTTTTCATATTTTTTTCTGTAGTCAGGGTGGTGCCACAGTCTGGAACTGTTTTTCTTGGGATTTCTGCTCTAGGGAAAGCAGATGCAGCGATGCCTTAAGGTGCAACATGTCAGTGGCTAAAGCTGTGATTACAGCAGCTTGTCAGAGGCCACCCTGGCTCCTTCTGCAGGGAGAGAAAGGGCAGAACTGGGGGTGGGAAGGTATCCATCAAACCCATGGGGTCCAGCACGGGTCCTGGCGTTGCAAGTGAAAAACCCTCCATGCTCCAAAGCTTTGGCTTAAGGCCAGACCTGCTCTGTCGTGGCTGAGTTCCTAACAGAATTTAGTACACCACTGCTGCAGTGGCTGGGCACTTCAAGACAGATTGTGAAGGGTGTTTTTGCAGAGCAAGCTCTTTCCCCTTACCCCGAGCTGAAGGAACACGCCGCTGGTGCGAGCGGAGGCGGTGTGCGTGAGTAACTGCTGTCTGATGGGAGAGCGGTGCTTGCTTGGCTGGGAACCAGCGCCAAATTTAGGTGGCACAGCTGCTCCTGGCAGCGCTGCCCCCTGACAGACAGAGGGGTCCAACCAAGGTATCTTCTCTGCTGCATTTCCGTTGAGCTGTCCCGCATGGAAGGCTCTCTGCCGGGAAGGGAGGGCTGGTGACCTGCCCTCCCTGTGGTCCCGGGGGCTCGGCCGGCTGCCCCGAACCCCAGGTCTGTGGGGGGGGACAGCAGCGCGGTCGTGGGGTGCAGCACATGCATGTCCCTGCTTCGCTGCGCCCTGCCCTGCCTCTCGTGCGGGATTTCTGGCGGCCTGAGTCACTCGCTGTCTTTAGGCTTGGGCTGGGCTGGTCCTCGCTGCCTGCACCCGGGCGTGCGGCTTTGGTGTCCAAGGCGTGGGAGTAGGAAAATGTGAACGCACGTAGCGGTCAACGTGCAGTTAGTGTCTTGAGTAGCAATGAGAGAGGAGGAATATTCTGTTGCACCGTAGATGCTATAAATAAATCTATTTCTGAGTACTTTAAGACTGTGAATGAGACACCATGTAAAAGCTCCTGGTGAGCAGAGGCTACTGTGCCCTAACAATAATTTTGGTTTGTCAGTAACTAATGACAACCAGAGGCTTAATTGCTAAGTGTAGATGAGAAAACCATAGCGGTTTTAGCAAAGATTCATACTTCCCTGGAGATGGGTATAGATGAGATGCATTGAAAGGATTTGCTGGCCATAGCTCGTCTTATGGAGCCCCTCTCCCAACCTGGCCATGCAGGAGACTCTGCCTTTCATCTTGGCAGCGTACTCCGCTAATACCAACTCCCACCTGAGCTGCACAGCAATAAAGTCATCATGCCTTCCAGTATCAAGTCCAGCCTTCATATAGCAAACACGTTCCTCCTTCCAAACCAGGGGCTTCTCCCTGCAGAGGTTTTCTTGCACCTACCTGCCCAGGCTCCAGGCAAGTCCTAAGCTTCAACTGGTTCTCTTGTCCCCCAAGTGCAGCTGCCCTGGGCCAGCCCTCGCCCGTACATCTGTCCAGCTCTGAGCATGGAGGAGGGGGATTCAGGCTTATGCAAAAGACTGGGCAGATCGAGTGTTCCTGCATGTGTGGAGCACACGTGGCTGTTTTAAAATCCAGCTCACCACCCTGGTGCAGGAAGCTGGGGTGCCCATGACCGGAGGATGGCTCCTGCCCTGTAAACGCAATATTACTGGTACCCCTGTGCTGAGGAGCCTCTTCTGTTCAGCTCCTTGCTGTGGTCATGCTTGCTTTCCTGTTCTGTGATCAGCTCCTCTCGAGCTTTGTGCTGCAGCACTGGCAGAGGAGATGCAACTTGGCTGCTGCTGGGGTCACAATTTTGGTCTGGAACTCACCAGAGAAGTGGGGCTTGGTCCTTCTCATCCTGAAGCCTTCCCAAACTGTCAGGTGTCCCTTAGGATGTGAAGGAGACCCCACTGCTTCTGTTCAACTTGGAGTGTTTTCCGTGTATGTCAAGTCCTTGAAGTTTTTCTCCTCTCAGGAAGATGGAGTTAGAGGCACAGGCGGAGAGGTGACCTGGCAGGAGCAGGGCAGGGCTTGCAGTGGAAGTGCAGGACGTGCCTGCGCAGGTCACTTGTTCCCTGCTAGACAGACCTTCTCCAAAGGAGATGCCATGGATGCCTGCCTTGCCCCCTGCGTGGAGCGGGGCACTGCGCCCTTCGCTGCTCCGTGTCTCCTGGTGTCAGAGCTGGGGGTCTGTGGGCACCTGCGGGAGTCGGGGCCCAGCTGTACCAAGATACAGATCTTTCATTTTGAGGACATCTGTTAGGACACCTTGTGACAAGTTTCCCTCTGCAGAAACAAACCATCACCCCTGACCAGCCTCATACCTGATCCCAAGGGGAGTATTGCTTTTGGTAAATAGATTGCCAAAGCCTGGGCTGGCTGTGGGCTAGGAGGGCTGGTGCTATGAACTTAGAAGCCTTCTAGAGGTCAGATAAATAACTTGCTGCTTCGTCCCTGCAAGTAAAACACATTTCTCTTGAGCAGAGAAGAATAAAGAAGAAATAAAACTCTCAGAAATCAAAGCTCTTATGAAAATAGACCAGAATTGCAGTGAAGGAATAGTGAACAAGGAGAAGAAACTGGGACCTTTTGCTATTGAGTCCTCTGAGAGCATGTGGCATGCTGTGGGAGAGAGGAGGGCCGGGTACAAAGTGGTGCTGGTAAATTAAGGCTTAGATTGAAGCAGGAGGAAAGACTTGGAGAGTAAATCCTGACCTCAGGGACTTTTAATCCTTCAGCTCAGTTTAGTGTAACAAGGGAAGCAAATGAGTATTTCAAGTGAGTGGAAGGTGCTGCCAGATGGGGGTGAGGGTAAGGGATCAGCTCTGCTGATTGAAATGCACAGGAGGAGCAAAAGCCCCAGGCAGTAAGACTGCTTCATGCATGCTTTTGCTGGTCAACTTGGGAACACTTGAGATAATTATGTGCTTCCAAGGGAATGGGTGGGATGGGTCTTCTCGGTCTGCCTTGAATTCCCTCTCTCTGTTCCTGGTCTCTCCCCTCTCACAGGGGCTGCAAGCCAAAGCTCTCCTTGATCACAAACGTCGCCTTGCCCTTTTCCTGGCTGAGTCTCCTCTCTGTTAGTGCGAAAGAGGAATCCACTCCTGCTGGAGCTGTTAGTGTCAGAGCCCTTGGGTGAGAAGCCTGACCCCATAGGACTGGTGTGGAGACCAGTGCCCTGCCTCCCTGCAAGCGGCACAGGGCCCCTGGTGTTTAGGCTAGTCCGCTCTTCAGTCCCCAAGGGCTAAGGAGAGCAGAGGATGCAGAGGGTAGGGATTTAATGGCATCACTCTTCAGAAGCAGCTGAAATAGGTGGCTGGCAAAGAGAAGTTTGAGTAGGAGCTCTGTCATGTTCAATATCAATTAAAATTAAATTTCACTGAGTAAGTACAGAAAAACATTCATTTATCATTCAGGTCTTCTCCTTAGTTTGTTTCAATGCAAAGTGTTTTGCCCTTTAAAAGAGAGAGAAATCTATGAATATCAAATTCATGCCCCTGTGGATACACAACCACCTAATCTTTTTGCGTTCTTGTCTCGGTTGTAAATGCTGGGATAGGAGTGAGGGACCTTCTTCCCAGCAGGATGCGGTGGGCTGTGGGTGCTCTGCCGGGCCAGAGGGTGGGCAGGGGATGCCACTTCTGCGGACGTGAGCAGGAGGGGGCAAGTTTAGGGTCACCCTGAGCAGAAGCTGGTCTGTCCTGGTGGAAATCCTTTTCTTTATTTCTAGTGGCAGGGTAGGGAGGGAGAGCTCAGCGGTGACAAAACATGTAACGGCATTTCATCCTGTGGTCTGCAATCAACAGGTCTTCCTTTGACTTGTGCTTGGGTTATGAGCTGCTTTTTGCTTTGGCCATACTTGTGCTGACCCTCTGGATGCTGAGGGTGCACCAGCTGCGGTCAGAGCCGCGGGGTCCGGGCTGGTGGTCCCCGATGGCGGAGGGAGACAGGGCTGCCCTCCACCAGGGAAGAAGCAGGTCGGTGGGAGGCCCGGCCCTCGGAGATGGTTTCACATTCAACACCCCAGGTACTGGAGAGTTTCTGCCTTTAATGTTGTGTTTAAGGATACCAGTGCGCTGGGTATCACACGAAACACCTACAGCTGCATTTCTTGTTACGCAGCTCGTCAGGCACTAATTGAGCCTGTAAGTAACTGCTAGCTACTTCCTAACTCCCTCTTAATCACATTTCTGTGGCTGTGGGGAAAGCTATGTTTAAAACGTTGAACAAGTGACTGTGTCCTGTATGGGATTAGAGGGGGGGAAGCGCGTTAGGTGCCGGAGCCGCTGGGATGTTTCAGGGGGGCAGTCGCCCCTCTGCAGTGAGCTTGCACGCTGCCTGCGGCCCCGGGCAGGACCCGTCAGTGCTGCGGTGGGGCTGCCCAAGGCCAGGGAGTGCCCGGCTGCGCCCTGCCGCCCCTGGGACATGGTGCCCTGACATGGTGCTGAGCAGGGCTGGCCAGGGGCTACGGCACCCCTGGGGGCTGTGGGCAACGGGTCTCGCCAGCCCCCGCCGAGCGGGGCTCTCTGCAGTGCTGCTGCGGGAGGGTGCCAAGCCTGCTCCAAGAAAAACCAGCTTTGATGAACTCGTGGGGTGTTCCTCCTCCTCCACTGAAGGCACAGGAGGACAGTTTTGGAGCGGCCTCCTTCTAGCTTGTGTTTATCTCTTCTTAATCTCAGCTTTTTTCTCTCACACCAGCACTCTGAATTCCTTTGGATTTTGATTTTAAAATAGCCCTGTTTGGCTTCTCCTTATCAAGCAAGAGTCTTCTCTTGATTTATCACTTGTGACATAACCAATTGGGTAGTCTGATAGTCAGATTTAACTAGTTGGTGTGCTGCTGACTAGAACTAGGGTCCGAACTTGCTTTTGGTTGTTATTTATCCTGGTGTTATTAGTTTTCTCTTTAGTCAAAAGCCAGGCAGCAGTAGAACAATGCTTTCCCTTTCAGCGAAGAGCAGCGCTGCTCCAAGCTGAGAGGTCGGGGCCAGGTACCGAGGGGAGGCGCAGCCAGCGAGCACAGGACTGCAGTCCTGGCGCGAAGCGGCATTTTGCGTCACGCTACGCTGAATGCAATGGGAAACCAGACAGTTAAAACCTGTCTTGCTGGAAAAAAATGACCCCAAATAGGGGCTTTGCAACACAGGTTTAAGGTGAGACAAAAGTGGATGTGTCTGTGCGTGCCCCAAGAGGGGTGAGGCATGCCTGGCGGGGGGGGGGGGGGGGGGGCAGACCCCCATGCCCTGCTGTGCTGCCCCTCAGGCCAAGGAAGGTCCTTATGATGGCTTCAAGACTCTGCTTTCATCCTCCAGACTGGCTTTTTTATTAACACCATAGAACAGATTTGAGAGGAAGGGGAGCAAACATTTTAACTTCTTTGAGGTCCAGGGGAGATCAGGGGAAAATTGACCCTGGCACGGTGACATGAGCCGGGCATGTGGGATGGGATTGCTGGGTGTCTGACCTGGTCATCTGGCGGGATGCTCTAACATCTGGGAAGCCCTTTGCTTCCCCATGAGGAATGGCTGACCTCCTTTCCCACCTGGGAGGTTTCCAGAGTGCTCTCGTTACATACTCCAGTGCGGCAGAGAGGTAACATGGTTTAAAGACTGGGGCTCAGAAGCCCAGTCCTCCTTCGAGAGAAGCTGGGCGCAGTTGGGCTTTGTCTGAATAAAACACTGCATGAGTGTTCGTGCGAGGTNGACTGGGGCTCAGAAGCCCAGTCCTCCTTCAAGAGAAGCTGGGCGCAGTTGGGCTTTGTCTGAATAAAACACTGCATGAGTGTTCATGCGAGGCAGCCAAAGCCGAAGTGCAGAAAGCAGTGCCTGTTAGCACTCATGAATAAGAAAAGATGCTGCTCTTTGGATGATGTCATGGCAAAGATGGGCAGAGGGATTTTTGCAGTGTTGATCGATATTGCTTGGCTGTGGCATGTCCAGGAGGCTTCTAATGCCTGCAAATAAAATCCTTTCAAGCCCTGGAGGGGGGTTAGTCTCTTAATAGCCCGGTGCAGAATATAGATACCTATTTCTAGCACAGGGAGCTTTGCACGTGAAAGGCTTCAGCTGCTCTTCCCTGTCCCGTTCTTGTTCTGACCTATTGTGGTACTCCTCTGTCTGGCAGTGGCTGTCTAAAAGCTAAATACAGGGGTGCACTCAGGCTCCAGTGTAACTGCAGACCATTTTCCCCCCAAAATAGCTGTTTTAGAATGAAGGCTGATGGTCCAGTGGTGTTCGTGTGGCACTGGTGGGCTGGCTGGCAGGGCGGGGGTGGTCCCTGCAGGTGGTGAGCCCTAAAGTGGCAGTGGGGTTTCTTTAAGCCAGAAGAAAAGACAACAAGCTCGTGAGCACCTAATATCCCAGCTTGGTATGCTGCCAGCTGCTAAAAAATAGTGCTAAAGAGACTGGCAAATATAGTGACATGAAAAGAGTTTCCCATGTCCCTCTCCTCCGGGTGGATGTTCCATCTGTAGCGTTGCACATGGCAGCGTGCAACTGGAGAAATCCCGTCTGCTCAGGCAAATCATGGAGAGAACCTGTGGCCAGTTCTGGGAAGCTGGAGCGGTCTCTCCGCCCTTAAAGTCTCTGTTAGACGTGAAAAAGGCTTTCTGTTCCACGAAAGGTCAGACTGCCAGGAACGGATCGCTGTTTGGTTGTGCTCTGGTCCCAGTCACTTTGCTGTTCCCTCCTGGGCTTTAGCAGGGCAATAGGTATGTTGGCTCTTCTTTGGTGTAGGTACCGCACGTGGATGTCTGGAGCTGGAGCACTGCTCTCCGGGGCCCTGACCACAGGCTGCAGCCACCAGGACAAATACTGCCACAAAACCCAGCCTGACCAGCACTGATCCATCTGGCTGCTCCTTGCATTTTAAACCTGAGCATCTCCTGCTGCGCTGCGAAACCAAGGGCTTCGTGGCAAGAGACCCGGGCGTAGAATGTATCCTGCCACGAGACAGAGTTTTCGGAGCTTCAATATAGCTCATGAATTTCAATCTGATTTACAGCTTGAGAAGATGGGTTTCAGAGCAGAAATGAAAACTTGGTGGTTATTGCTAGAACTTCATGTCAGTCAAGTTCTAAGTTTTTTTGCCCTTGATAAATGGCAGCATTACAGGTACTTTCTTCTGAATTTGCCATTTCATCCATCAGTGTAAACGTGGTGCATGTCCTTGCAGCCTGCCCACGGATTGCAGTTGAAACAATAACAGCCGAGTTGCCCCGAACCCTCGCTGTGCCGAGGTCGGTCCGTGCAGCTGCGCAGAGGCGGGTACGCTCTCCGCTGCCATGGGTGCAGCAGGTCCCTGCTGGCAGCTGCCCGTGGCCGTGCCAACGGCTGTTCCCCGTGCCTTGGCAGTGGTCTAGCACGGGAGCTGTGCGGGGCAGGTGCTCTGAGAGGCTCTTGTGCCACAAATAATGGTAATGGGGGAATCAACCTTGGCAAGTATTCCGGTGGCAGTGCGGCTGGAGGCAGAGCAGACCATGTGTGTGCAGGTGGGGTTGGGGCCGGGCCGGGGTCTCGCTGCAGCCCCGGGGTGGGAGATGCAGCACAGCTCTGCGGGAGCTGGGCTCGCCGGGGTGCTGCTGCGTGGGTGAGAGCCTCACGGTGGGTAGCTTTCCGATGGGGAAACCATGGATGTTTCTGATGCTTCCACCATCCCGCTTTGAAGACTAAATCCCGCGGGCACTTTTCCCTGTCCCCTCGGCTGTTGCTGGCAGTGGGATGCTGCTTCAGACGGTGCAGCCACAGCCGTGTTCACACAGCGAGGAAAAAGGGACTTGGGCTCCAGAAGGTATCCCTGCAGGTAATTCGTGGGCTGCCCCTGAAATGTGACCACTGGTTCTGCCCAATGCAAGTCGTGGGCTCCTCGGCTGGTCCGAGCGCGGCGCGTTGCGTTCCTGGGCTTTGCTGGGCTTTAACTTCGCAGCGTTGCCTGGAGAGCTGCACCGAGCCCGCGTCTGCCGGGCAGGAGACGGTGCCTTGCAGGGCCAAGCTGGGTGCTGCCCTGGGGAAGTCCCGGGTGCCTGCCCCCTCTGCAGCCCCCGCCAGCACAGAGCTGGTTTCCACTAGAAGATGCCAAGTAACTCTGGGAGGAAGCATTACCGCCTTTTTTCCCCATCCCTGCTAGACCTAATTTATTGAAAGCCAAATAAACCACGTGTCTTGGACAAATATTATGACATTTCATTATTCACACTAAGCGTGATAAGTGAGCTGTTCTGGGGACCGCGGTACATGATTTATTTAGCTTGGGTGTGGATATAAATCCAATTGTTGGAGGAAACATTGTAACTCTGTAGGAATGAGGATGCTCTCACGCCCACTGGAGCATAGCCAGTACCCAGTACCTAATGTGTGGTGTTTTAATGGGAACAGGGCACCCAAGACCACTGGTAACATGTTATGTGAGCCAGGTGATTCCACCAGTGTCTAAAAAGAGCTGGGAAGTGGAAGGTATGTACCAGATCTTTAAATGGTGAAAGGAAATTCCACTTAAGATAAAGATTTCTTCAGTGCATAAAACTATTGATTGCTGTGCTCAGGATACAAGGGAGAAATAGAAGAAATCTGTTTTGTTCCATTGCCTTTATCTCACAGACAGCTTTTGGGGATTTTGGCTTGGAGTGTCCAATCCATAGAGCCGAACCTGCAGTGTGTGCCAGCGAGGGGAGGCTGCGGCCCGAGCCTCGTCCCTCCCAGGGTGTTCCCAGCGCAGATCAGGGCGCTTTTCCCTCAGCACACGGGTGTTTTGCAGGGTGCTTGGCTGGGCACGGCTCCCCGGGGACCCCTCTCCTGGGCAGTGTCCTGCTGGGGCGGGATGGGACAAAGCGCTTGGTGCACCCCCCCGGTGGGGCTGCTGCTTCTACGACCCATTTTTGTGTCTAAGTTTTAATATTGCCTCAGAGCCTGGGGTGCTTTCCTTTCCCAAGCGTGAGATGGAGCTGCTCTATGCAGCAAGCTGTGCTCTATTGAAAGAAACATTTCAGCTGCAAGACAAGATGTTGAAGGCTGGAACAGCTAGCAGGTTTTTTCCCTTAAGCACGCAAGAGCCAGATCCTGCGGGGTGCTGGTGTATCTGCCCCGGTTAAAGCCGCCTGCAGTCATAACCCCAGCTGGGCTTGGCCCATGCTGGCGCTCTGGGAGCCTGCTCCGGTTTTATGCTGGAGTTTTCCAAGAGTTAACAGGACTATTTGTGTTTGTATGGGTGTTGGCTGACTAGAGCTATTTATGACAGCAGAACTAAATGAATTAATATTCATAGACTTCCCCTAACTATACAATATAAATCATGAATGGCTGTGACAGCGTGCCCTTGTTCAAACCACAGTGTGGCAGTTGCTTTGATGTAGCTGGACAGTCTTGGAGCACGACTTTAAGCTTTCTTGCACGAGCTCTGCCGTTGTCTTCAGCAGTGCAAAAGCAAGTCTGCTTGTTGCGGTGATGCAGCCCTCGGCGCACACCTTGGTAGTTACAGTCATCCTTCACCCCTGGAGCTGTGGTGGCAGCTGGGCTATGGGGATGTATCAACAGGCAAGAGGCTTCTGGGCTACTGAACCCAGGCCTGGACCTGAGCAGCTTTCCAGGCATCACAAAGCGGCTTTGCAGATTGATTTCAAATCTGACAGACACGATGGAAAGTGGTGTGAACATACACGTTAGAAAACTGCACAAGTGTGTGCTGGCACGACAGCCAGACCACCAAGACATCATGGCCCTGCTGAGCACTGTGGGGCTGGTTGAAGTTGCTCAGGCCCTGCCTGAGCTTTGACAGGACTGACCACCTGGGAGGTGGCAAAGGATTCAAGGAGAAGGCTGGTGGCAGGGAAAGCCAAGGAAGGGATAATTGCCTTTACTGTAGAGCTTGGGTGGGTGTAAGCAGAACAGTAGTGCACATTCAGCAGGTTCAAGCCCAACGCAGAAGAGCTGTTGCTTTGTGGGGGTGGCCAAGAGGAGCTGTGACACCTGGGTGTGGAGACATGTCCACCTTGTTCTTGGGCTGCAGATGCGGGGTGGAGGCTGTGCCCTGATGGCCCAGTCCACACTGGGCGAGGACAGAGCAGCTGGGGGTGAAGGAGAAGCTGTGACTGAGCACACTGCAGGTGAGGCACAAGGTGGCCAAAAATAGCACGAGAAAATGAATGGACAATGGCATAATAAATGGAAGGGAAACGTAGAAGAGGGTCTGACAAGATCCCAGCTGTGTCAGAATCAAAAGGGATGATATCTGTGTGTGTAAATCCCTCGCTGGAACTGGTGTCCATATGTGGAAGAAGGCAATACTGCTTTTCTCCTTCCACACACAGTTCCTGGTGCTCTCTAAAGTCATGCCCAAGACTCGCTGCTATTTCATGAAGAAAATGCTGTCTTTAGGGAAAGAAGTGCCAGAGTCCAGAAAAATAGATACTTTAATAGCCATGAGAGTGAATAAATGTTATTCTTTCCTTTGTTTCTCACTGAATTCTTTTTCTTATTATAGAAAGCTTTATAATTTTGAAGACTGACATCTATCATGTAAGCCATAGTACTCAGATAGGAGAGGGGGAACTTGAATAAAGCAAGCAAAGGGTGCTGAGGGCTCTGGATTGCCATGATGCAGCCAGTGGAGAGCCTGCAAAGGCAGCTCAAACCTCTGTGCTGGGGCTCCTGCGCCTCAGTTCCCCCGTGCTGTGGGGAGATGCTGCTGTGTCTCCTCGCAGAGAGGGCAGGTGAGTCCCTGCACCGGCCAAGGCCAACTCGGGGAGTTGGGATTCAACAATTCATCTTGGCAGGGGAGGTGGAGAGAAGTCCGGGCTATGTAGAGTCACATCCACGGCTGACCTGCCCTTCCTGAAGAAGTGTCAGCAGGAGTAAATGGCAAGATCAACCAGCCCTGTCCCTTGGTGATGAGAAGCAGCCTGAAGCCCTGCTGTTATTGTTGATTTGGAGCCCTTTCTTGGAAAAGCCTAAATTATTTATCCTCAGGACACAGTGGTTATAAGCAGAAGGGCAGTATTTTCCAACAGTTTTTCCCAGACAAATATAAATACGCATGTGAATATTTTGTGGGCTCATGTCTGTTTTGCCACGTTCTTGGTTGCAAATGCCCTTCCCCTGCCCAAGCAGAACAATCAAAAATCCCATTTTGACATTTTCAGCTCAATTTTTTTCAGTGATATTGTGCAAATGCCTTGGACTGGTGCATGGTGAAAGGGATCGCTTGGTCTGCTCTGAGCAGGGCAGAACGTAATGGGCCTAAACCCGCTAGGGAGGAGTTGGGTGTTAGGAGGAACGTGTCCATGGTGAGGATGGAGGGAGGTGATGGTCCTCCCTGTTGGGTATTTAGCTTGTGTGGCCGAATGACGATGGAGGTGTGTGGCACTCGTGCAGCTGGATCGGAGCCCTCTCGCCATGCTAAGGGAGGTGAAATGCAGGCATGCCACACGCGTGTGAAATTGTGCTTCTCAGGCTTTCTCACCGTACATCAAAGTGATTTTTCGTTGACAACAGACACAGCTCCTGTTTTGGGCAAGTGAGCAACGTCTGCTCCATCTGCGAAGGATGAGGGCGGCTGCTGAGCTGCGTTGACCTGCAAGTACAACAAGGCCAGCAACGAATGTCAGATCTCAGGTGGGGAGACAATCCTTCCTTTTCATGGTAAATAGGCTGTCAAGTGCCCCGGCAAGCAGAGGAGGAGCAGGAGATGTTGGTGCCCCTTAAGGGACTGGGTGAGGCTTTTAAAAGTGCCGCCACAGCAGCGCTGGGCCGCTCAGGTGTGCGGTGGCCAGGTCACGTTTCCAAGGGTCGCTGTAGCTTGCGGAGAGGCCGGGGCTGTGTGGCTTCTGAGGGTGACTCTCGCTCCACGTGCTTCCACCCGCCCTCCCATTTCCTTTATTATAACAAGGATATTTGCTCACCCTGCCCTTAGAGATGGTCTCAAACAACCCCTGCAGCTCTGGGCAGCTTCAGGTTTCTGGGCTGGGAATCCACGTTACGCATTTTGCAGTTTGGCTCCAATCTCCAGTTCATAAAGCGGCTGGAGTGGAGTCAAAGCTCCCAGGTTGCTCTGTGCTACTTGGGATTAAACTCTCAGCTGCCCTTCTTTTACTGTTATTGCTTTCGAGGCTGTATATTTTTTTTATCACTTGGTAGTCTTTGTAAAATGGCTGTAAAATGAAGATGATAACAGAACTCTCTGAGGCTTTGAGCCCAACACCTGCTGGAAGCAGAGCTGGGATCTGCTGCAGTAGGTCCCGGTTTGCTTTCCAGGACGGCCTGCGTCCAGCTTGTCATTAGGAAGCAGAAGCTTCTACTCTGGGAAATCCAGGACGGGGGGGGTGAGCAGAAAGGTGCTCACCTGGGCTGCTGGCGTTGGTGGCGTGCATGCAGGAGAACGATGAAAGAAACCCTCAGTCATGCCCCTCTGGGTTTCCTTTCCAAACCTAGGTGCCCACAAGCGTGGCTCTGTTCCTTGAGGAAGAATAATATTTTTGAACACCCAGAAGACCGAAGAGTTGGGTTTACTGACCTGCTCTTCAAGGATGGGTTGTTGGCTGGGGATGCTCTGAGATGAGCAGTGCCTGGTAATGAGACTGTGCTTATTAGGGCTTAAAATAGCACAGCTACAGGTCTGGAGACAGAACTTGTGTAGCCTGAGGTGAAGTTTAAAAAGAATTTGAACTGTCAAAAGCAGAAAAGGGCATTTGAAAACATAACACTCTGCTTTCCCAGTTACTCGTGTAACTAAATCAGCTAACCCATGTGTCATCTACAGTCCAATTCTCCTTTTATAGTAAAAACAAATATTGGAGGGACTTGGGGCCAAAGGCTGCCTTTTTTTGTCAATCTACATTGTTGGCGTGGTTACCAGAGCTGCCGGGCTATCAAATCTTGACCAGAGGCAGGAGAGCTGATGATGGTTTGCACCGCTCAGAGCTGGGCTGCAGCACCTTGCAGGGCAGAGCTTGGGCATCCCCAGTGCCTGGAGCGTGCTTCGCTGGTGCGTGGACATGGCGACAGCTCTGATCTGAGGCACATTACAAAGGACCTGGTGCTGACCGCAGTGTTATCCCTCCTAAAAGTAACGGCTGAGGGTTTTCTGCTTGGTGTAGAAAATGGGGGGGATGCGCCTCAGATGTAAGCGCTCCTGACTTTATTTTGGGTGCTTAAATGCAGTGGCGGTTGGTGCAGGACCTCTAGAAAATCTCCTTGAGTAGCTGCAGAGTGAGGACTGAGAGTTTAAACTTTTTCCTGTGTAGAACCTCTTATAAAATAGTTTTTATTTTTAAGAAGCTTTTGTATTGACTCTTTCAAGTAGATGAAAGGAATCGTTCATAAAGGTGACTGAAGAATAGATGTGCTCCTAGGAGCTTTGAACAGAAACACAGATGTTGGTAATAGATACGCCAGCCTTAAAATATGTTATCAAGCTGAAATTATTTAACTAGAATGTTGTGGATCAGCATAGTATGGGAGACCATAGGAGCTTGACAGGAGGTACTTTGGTGCTATCAAAATATTTCAAACTTTGGAAATTATTTCCCACCGCGAAGCACAGCATTTTGTGCTTTAGATAACGAATAGCACAAAGTGAACCCCCCGAATATTTGACTGGCACTTTTTCCCTGGAATTTAGAGGGCTGGTTTTGGTTCAGGAAGAAGCCAAACTTTCAAATCTTTCATCACATTTTTCAAAGCAGACGGGACTGATGCTGCCTGGCCCCGGAGATGAGCACGGCTTCGCCTCCTCTGTCACCCCGCTGTCCCTGCCCCCCCGAGCAGGTGGCGGGCGGCACCGGGCTCCGCGGGGGGCGGGCGGCCCCAGGGGGGACGCGGCGCAGCCGGTGAAGGACGGAGCCTGTCGGCACCGCCGCTGGGGCGCGGGAGGGCTCGTGCTCTCTGCTGCCGCTT
>VWZZ01014463.1:81675-96080 GCA_013399095.1 Psophia crepitans | reverse complement strand
GCTCTGTTGAAGCAGGGGGCGCTTTACCTCTGGCTCTGAGGGTGGCCCTTTTAGAGGCCCCGATGTCCGAGAGACACCTCGCCCCCAAAGTGTGGCACATGCGACTCTCCGTTCCCTGGCTCTCGGCAGGCAGGGGTGGTTTGGTGTGTTCGTGGGCCTGAACCCCGGCCGGGCCGGGGAGCACCCGCCAGCACAACTGCCTGCGCTGGCGCGGTGTTTCCAGCCCCAAGCACCGACACACGACACTTGTTTCTCGAGCAAAAGTTAGTGGTGCCCTTGAACAGTGATGGGGAAAGAAGACTTGATCAGGTGAGGCTTTGAGACGTAAGAATTTATCTGTTGAGAAAAGTTTGCAGCTGAAAATCCCAGGGAGAGATCGGTGCGGCTTCAACCCAGAGCGCAGGCGGGGAGGGCGGGCGGCCGTATTAGCAGGCAGCCAGGAGGTTTAGTTCAACAAAGCACTTGGGGAACGGTTGCTGATATTGCATAGCTGGGGTTAAAGATGGAGAAAATGCTGTTCCTGTCACCTCTGAAAAGCTGGGTGGGGCAGCTGCCGCAGCTGGGAGCGTTAATAATGTTGCTCCTCTGTGGCACTTCAGGGTGCTTTCTTTCCGTGCTGTGTGCTTGTGAGTACAAGGTGCGCTCACCAAGGCCGCCTCTTTTCATGGGTTTTATTGCTTGGGAAAATAAAACCCGTTTTGGGTTAAATACGACAGAAGTTTTCTGAGGAGCGAGAGTAGCTCTGTGAAGTGATGGCCGTAACTTCGAATACAGTGGTTGAAGGTGGTGTCTGTAAAACACCCACGCGTGGGGAAGGTTGGGTTTTCATTTGAATGAAACTGTTGCTGCAGTTTTCCATCATCAACCCACAAAACAATGAGTTCTTGAGGAAAGAATTGTGGGTGTTACATGGCAACCCATTTCATTAAATATTTGTAAAACATAGTTCGTATAAAAGCTGCATCTAGTAACAATGTTCCTCCCGCGCTCCCCACCCCCCTTACGGCATGGCGCTGCACTCCTGTGAGGGATGCTCGAACGCGGTAGGAACACACGTGTCTGCGTACGGGGTAAAATCATTCAGCTGAACCTTTGAACACTTCAGATGCTGCCACTTAATAAAACAGCTTTTCATTTCATAGGCTCAACTGGTGCATTTACAGATATAGAGTTGATTTATGGTTTAATTAGTGCTAAAACTGTTTAGGAATTTGAGACTCAAGTGGCTAGTTGGTGCAGTGATGTAAATCAGTGGATCCCACCCGAACCCTGTATCGACTCGATCCTAACCCAGGTTAATGCTGCTTGTCTCCCTGTCTGTTAAACAGATTTTGGGGTGGTGTTTGTTTTTTTTTTTTTGCGGAAGTTTGGTGGTATTTTTTCCCAAGCTAATTAGAATGAAATGTAAATCAAAATTTCATCCCCAGTTATCTCTTGGTTTTGCATGCTTGTGTTTTCATTGCTTGGGCAGGGATGAGCTGAGGAAGCCCTTCCACAACGCTGCTAGCCCGGCTGGGAGCACAAAGCACGTGCAGCGCTGGAGAATTCCTGCGCGGTGCTTTTAGCCATCTAAGCAAATGTTTTACGCTCACATTGTTAATTCAGGGGGAGAAGATCATCTCTTCTTGCTGATTCCTGGGCAGCTGCCCTGACGTTAGTTTGAGAGATGAGAGTTTGGTTCTTGCCCCTCCTAGTAGCGTCTGCAGTTCAGGGTGGCAGCGGCATCCTGAGTGCCCCAAAACACTGCGGTAAGAGTTTGTTAGGGGGAAAGAGAGATGGGGTACACATCTATGCAGAGGGAACAGAGAATTTGAGAATGATGTTGTAAGGCTTCATCACCAAGAGACAAATTTGAAGGGAACCAAACCTCCTTAGTTCCACTGCTCATGGAGATGCATTTGCTTTCCGTCGTTTCCCCCCCCCGAACAGATCGCTTTCTCCGTATTTCCTTTGCCGAGATTCATTATCCCTTGCTGGTGCTGCTGCTCTGAAGGAGAGAACAGGCTGATCTAAAGTTCCCTACGCAGCCTGCCTGTCTCCAGAACGGATTTAATTTGTGATGGTTTATGTATGTGTTTTTCTGAGCAGGAACGAGGATCCGGTGAGCTGTAGGAGCCCAGATGCTCCTGCCCCCTGCCAGCCAGTTCTGGGCAGTGCTGACAGCCCTCCGGGGGGGTGGGACTGATGCCGAAGCCCTGCTCTCTGGAGCGGCTGCCCTGGGCAGCCCTGCTGTGCCTGTTGTGAGCTGGATGTATGGACGGGCTGTAGGGTGCCGGTCGGCTGGTGAGGGCTATAGGGTGCTGGTTTGCTGGTGCTGCTGCCTGCCGCGGTGTGCTGGAAGGAGACATTGCAAAATTCTGGGTTTGCAACAGCAGCAAATGTCAGAGCATCCTCTCCTGGTCGGGTTGCCCACGGGCTGGGTGTCGGGGCTCACCAGGAAGGGGGGGACTGAGGGCAACTGGCCGTGCCCCTGCAGTCCTGGCATGGGGCTGGCGGTGCTGCCTGGCCAGAGCTGCAGCGGCTCGGGAGGTGGAGGGCCAGGAGGGGACAGAGGGTGCAACACTGGGAACTGGGACAAGTCCACAACATGATCCTGCAGCAGGGCAGAACACCAAGAGTTTGCTGGGTGGGTGCTTCAGACATGGTGCAAACTGCACGTTTCTTCTAGAAGCACGTTTTCTGCCAGTGCAGGGACGTGCTGTTGGCTCTGCCCCGACCTGCTGGAGCAAAGGATGCTGCGGCACAGCGAGCTGGGAGGCAAAACAGGAGATGAGATATAGCGGTGACTTTATTCCAGATGGTTGGAAGGAGAGTGCTGATCCAGAGCTGACTGTTTTCTGAGTGAGTTTGAAATCAGTGAGGAGATTGCTCACCACCAAAATAACTTAGTTTGGCAACTGGTTTTGATAAAAAAGCACTGAGCTGGGCAAATCTGCCTGAACAAATTCCCGTGGAAGATAGTTTTCAGATCCATTTCTTTTTCTCATCTATCCAATATTTCAAAGCAGCAGACGAGATGAAAAAGCTGGGAAGGCAGGCGGCCCGGCACTCGCCTTTGTTCGCTGCTGCGGCTGTGCGCTGCTTTCAAGCCACCCGCCCTCGTTTGATCCTGCCCGCCCGGAGACGCGGCAGCCCCCCTGTGCTCTGCCGCCGGGCGCCCTGCCGCTGAGGCTGCTGCCAGGGTCAGGCCGGCTGAGGATGGCCTGGTTCGCATTTTGTGGCCCAGAAGGGAAGGGTTACTGTGGTTTTTTTGCAGTGCTGCTGGGCTCTGATAACCCAAATTTGAGGGGTTTTGGTGTGGCTGCTTCCCCAGCTCCGCCTTGCCCCGTGATCACTGCTCCCTCCGTTCTTCCTCTGGCTGTTGTCTTGCTCCCGTTTCAACACCACTGAGGGCTGCTGAAACCAAAGGCTGATTCTGGATTAATGTAGCAATGGATTAATGATTTTGGGCAAAGGGGTGGTTCCTGAGCCTCCACACCCCAGGGTGGTGAGCTGAGCCAGGGCGCAAGTGCAGTTACCCCGTCGCAGCCTGCGAGATGCTGTGTCTCACCTGCATGTGATCAGTGCTGGGTGGCACATCTCCTCGGATGGGCGCTCTCATGGCTGCAAAAGCACTGGAGCAGATCTCATCATCCGGAGTGTTAAATGCCGTGTCAGATACTGCACGTGCTACTCGCAGTGTTTCTGGGGACCCCTTCCCTGTAAACCAGTGGCAATTTGTAACTGTGCTGCAGGGGTGTTTCCAACCCCTCTTTCACACAGGTGTCACCGCAGGTCCCTGTCCCCATCCTGGCACGGAGCTCTCCACCCCCGGGAGCTGGTGGGCACAGGGCCCCGCGCAGACGGCAGCAGTGCAGGTTCCTGCTGCGGGTGCAGCATTGCAGGGGGATGATGCAGCTTGTGAGGGCCGGGGGCAGTGGGGACCCAGAGTGAAAGGGAGGGGGGAAGGTGAGGGAAGAGTAAATGAGCAAATCATTCTCTCTAGGAAAGGAAACTTGGCTCACGGTTGCAATGTCAAACCGTAGAGCTGCAAGTCAGCAAACGTCACCAGCAATCCTGCCTTCCCGTTGCCTTCCAGGCTGTGAATGTTTTCCCAGTCTGTCCCCTCCAAAAACTGGTGTTTCAAGCAGAAGGGAGGTAAAACGTCTTTGTCATCTGTTGTTGAAACATGTTCAAATGTACCACAAGGCATTTTCTGCCTCCTGTGGGAAGAAGAATGACGGCTGCAGAGCCGTGGCGGTCCCAGCACCAGCGCTGCGGCAGTGCCCGTGCGCGGCAGGAGCTGAGCGACTCCCCTGACGTTGCCTACTGTCTTGTTCAAACCGAATGCTGAGACAGGCCCTGCTAAAGCAGGGGGCTGTAGTGGGTGATGACAAGCAAATGCGTGCTCGAGTGCACTGCCTTTTGGTTGCGCAGTGACAAACCCTGAAAGCAGCTCTTTGAGACTGGCGAGACGCATCTGGCCGTGCCTCACACCGACGGGGTCCAGGTGAGCCCCCCACGGCCGCTCTCCTGCAGCATCTGGCACGACGTGGGGTGTTCTGCCACGTGTGCCGGCAGTGCTGCCGGGCTGCGGCAGGCAGTGATGCTGCTGTGGTGTCCCTGGTCTGCCTGTGGGGTGGTGTTTGGAGGGGCTGCGTGCCCTGCGAGGGGCCGCACCTGGGCTTTGAGGGACACTCAGCCCGGCAGTGGGGAGCTCCCAGCCTTCGTGGCCTGACCCTGCACCCGCTGCAGCCCACGGCCCCGCCGACCCCGCTGTGGGACCGGAGTCCAGCAGCACCCCGGCACTGCAGCCGCAAATACCAGGGCACACATTCATTTTAAAACCACTGGACTGTTATATTCAGTTCTGTACTTTTGGATAAGTGTCTGCTCCATGTACCTATTTTGGCAGTTATTTTTACTCATTAGAACAACCATTTTTTGGTGTACTGTTATATTTATTGCTTCTTCCCTTCATGACTTAATGATAAGAAAAGATAACTCTGGTTCTGGCAGGAAGCATTGTTTTTCTGCTTGAACTAATGGTAGTATTTTAATAGCTTCAGATAAAGGATTAGCACTTGGTTTTGGCAAAGAACTGCTCTTACTGCTTGAAATAGTCTGGAGTGTGCATTTTGAATGGGCAAGTAGCCATTAAAAATTAGTTGTACCCATCCAAAAGAACAAAGCCCAACTATTTTTACTCCTGGGATAAAACAAACAAAATTGGTCAGAAAAGCCTGTCCTAGCAGGGCTTTGGGTGAGCACAGCTAGTCTGGAGAGAACGCCTGGCCAGCTCCTCCTGTTCTCATTCAGTGCTGGTTGACTGTGGGCCAGAGCGTCCTGGGGCAGCTATTTCAGCAGACACCTGCGTACCGAAGAGGTCCTTCCAGCCAGGTACGGTCCTGCTCCTGCCAGCGCCTGTGCCGCTGGCTCTGAGCAAGCACGAGGCGTGCGTGTTACGCAGCAGCCGTTGGCCCTCCCTGCTCCGTGTCGGAGCCGCCTGCTGCTCTTGGTCCTGCAGAGCAAGGTTTCAAGGAGCCAGGTTTAAAGGTGGTCGCCAATGAGCAATGGCAAGGGGAGTCCTCTGCGTCTCCCAAGTGGCACCCGGGGCTCTGCATTTGGTGAGTGACTGTCCCGCTCCTGCGGCGTGGCTTCCAGGGCTGTCCCGGCTGCTCCGGAGCCAGTCGTGCCCCATGTGACAGGGGCAGGGGAACTGACATGATCCGCTGGCCTGGGGTCCTCGTGGGATTGCTTGGGATATCGTCTCCCCTGTGAGAGAGAGCAAAACGTGTGTATTAAAAAGACTTTGACAAGTGCACGACACCAGCTAACCTCCCTTGCCATGCTCTTCCTTTTTTTGAGCTGTGAGATGAGCAAAGAACTTTGTGTGAAGACAAGGCAGGGTATCTCCTCCGGGTCTCTTCCCCAGGTCTCTTGGATGTTGCCTTTGCAATTTTTCTCCCAGGCAGAGGGGATATACAAAACTGAGTTTAATATGGGATGATGAAACAAGATTCCTCTGTTGTTTGAGAGAAGAACGCTACTGTACATCCTGACGGCTTGCTCAGGATGAAGGGGGAAGTGTGAGGGAAGAGATGTAAATCACTGTACAGCAGTTTAAGAACTGAAGATTATGGAATCTGGAAAATTTTGTCAGCTAGAGTAAAATTGGGCCCATCTTTGAGAACAAGATCAAATTTATACTGAATTGAGTCAAAATTGCTAACACTCTAAACTGAAAACCTGGCTCGGTAGTAAGACTATTCCGCATGGCCACGCAAGGAAACAAGAAGCATCAGGAAACATCAAGGAAAGGCACCTCAGTGAAGGTAGGGATGCAGGTAGGCTTCCCCGGGGGCTTTGGACAGAGTCCGATTGCTGTGTCAGGGTCCCTTCGTGTGGGGTTCACCCAGATGGAAAAACAAAGCAACAACGTCAATAGGGAGGTTTTAGTGCTGACGGCTGGAGCAGTGTCAGGACGTGCCTGAAGGTCCGTCATGTGAGCGTGGTGCTGAGGTGTTGATAAGGACTAACAAGAACCAGTTTCCCACTAAAGTGCTTCTCTTGTATCTGTAAATATTATTTTAGTTAACTGTCCATCTGTAGTCAGCTCAGGCTTCAGGTTTTTTTAGTGAAAAGAAGCATCTGGAAAGGTCATCTCAGGTTTTTTGTGCTGGGTTTAGATGAGCAGCTGTTTGGAGGGGTAGGGGTCAGCATGAGCGAGGAGGTGATGTCTGGTGCTAAGGGGTGGCTCGTCTCTGGGGTAAATGGGCTGGGGAGATGGTCACAGCACCTCGTCCTGGCTGGGTGCACGTTCCCTGCCAGCTGTATTCCTGGCAGAGCTGCCAGAATAACCCGTCCGTGGGATCGGATCGGTAATGCCGAAATGCTCGTTGGGCTAGCTGGTTTTAAATGAAGTGCTGCCCAAATGGGTGCTGTGACACATGATGGGTATCAGCCACTCTTGTGACAGGATGGGCTTGGTCTTGTTCCTCCTGGAGAGCTGGCTGAGCTTGCCCAAGCACAGCCTCTGGGCAGCGTGAGCAGGCAAGGTCCGATTCTCTGGGTCAAATTATACACAAGGAATTGCCATTGCTGGTGGTGGGGGCTAGTGAGGTGCTCAGGCGGGGCCAGGAGCCCTGCGGAGCCCCCGCTCGCAGAGGAGAAGCTCTTGTACTGCTGGACCCCCATGTCTGAGCAGCAAACCAGGCAGAGATGGGCTGCGGCATGAGAAATAGGGGATGGCGGGGAGCACCCAGGCCGGGGAAGCTGGCTGCAGAGGGTACCCGGTTAGAAATGCCCCTTTCCTGCGAACGGAGTTGACGAACATCCTGCAGAGCAGCGTCAATGGCTCTCGGAGCTATGCCGCCGAAGGCAGGCTGCACAGTGCTCTCTGCCCTCGGCAGTTAAGTGCTCGACTGGACATAGGCGGATTGTGAAGGTGAAATTGAGGCACGAAATTCATGTAGGGGGGAGGGCTGGCAGGGGGAGCTCTGAGCCACGGCACATAAGTCTTGAGACCGCCGCTGCGCTGCCCGCACGGGGGTCAGTACCAGCCCCGGCTGGGCTCCCCCGACCCGTGTGTGCGTGTGCGCGCAGCTACTGCTCCCCGCTGGTACTCAGCAAACCGACCTCAGCGATTACAAATGAGACAGGCTGCTATTAGTACTGTGTGGTGTTTTCTTCGTGCCTGTGAGTACCTGCGTTTCCTGTGGAGGAAGTGGCAGATGCACTAATGATAACGAGGTTCACGGCGATTGTCCACACCATGAAGGTACGATGGACGAGGTAAGAGAAACTCAAACAGCACTCCAAGTGTCAGCGACGGAGATATTGTCGGCATCCTTGACCCGGCCGTGTCGTGACCCCTTTCCTTCCCGTGTCCCTCGTGCTTTTCATTAAGCAAAGCACAGCTTCATTCTGTTTCCAGGGTAGGTCTGAGCCTTCATGAGCAGTTAGGGATGTATTTCCAAAAGGCCGTGCAGGACGCTAGCTATTTCTGCTGCTGAGTTTTATTGATTGAAGTCCTGTGTGCTGGCAGCAGCAGCGACACGTGTGTCTATTGGTTTGCCCGCAGCCTTAGTCTGGAGCTGCCACTTGCTTTCTAGGCCACTGGCTCCCTCCAAGCTTTAACAACTCATTTAAAGTTTACTGTAACCTTCTGGAGGCGATGCTCGCCTGTCTTTCAGCGCTGGCACTGGCACATACCCTCTGCTATAAGTGCTGGGAGAGACGACAGCTTGTTCATAGATAGCTACAGCCACAGCACAGTTCTAATTGCTTATGATAATCCCCAAATCCTGTTGTTTAATGCTGTTAAGCACAACCCGTTATCCTGTGCCACGGAATCAAGATTTTCCTTTGCTGGTGGTTTTTTTTCTGTGGGTTGTTTTTTTTTTTTCCAGTGAAAGGGGAAAATTCAGGAACAATGTTATCAAGATCCAGCAGGCCTTTGGTGCAGCTTTGTTTTCCTTTGTATCATATACTATTCATGTGCGTTTAAGGGTGTGAACACTCCTAGGCAGTTATGTTTAGAATTATTCTGTGTAGTTTTTAACTGTTGACACATCTCAGAGTCTCTGATACAATATGCAGGAATAGAAGAGAAGCACCAACGCCAGCAGCAGGCACCGCGCGTCCCCCAACAACGCTTTACACCCGCAGTCGGTGCAGCCGTTATAAGGACGCTGGTCAAATGTTCTCCAGGCATTCGACCGGGTGGGGATGGCACCACGTGGCACCTAGCTGTGACGCAGCCAGCACGTGATGGTATACGCTGTGCGATGTGGCTGTGTGGTTCCAAGTCGAGCGATTAGAAGGAGCAGAGCTCGGCGATGCTGGATGGCTCGGGGAGGACAGCAGCGATGTCCGTACCAGAGTTAGCTCTGCACGCTTCCTGGCCAAAGCGGCTTGGGTTTTCTACCTGTCCCAGCGTTCTCCTGCGTCCCCTGCGAGAGCTGTGCGGAGAAGCCCAGCCGGTGGGAAATGGGACGGGTACTGGCCTGGGGACTGGGAACATCCTTGACTCACCTACCCAGAGCCCTGCTAAGCTGAGTGGTAAATGTCTGTTCTCTGGTGTCACTCACCGTGCTAAACGTACCTGTGTTGGAGGCTGTCGTTGCATGGACTGTCTGAACATCATTAAAACCAGCTTGCATTTGCAGTATTGATAGTCTTAGCGACATTAATTATATCCCCAAACGAAGCTGTCAGTCTCCTCCGTCCAAGTTTGCATTGTGCCACAGCAAATGAAAACCAAATCTCGCCTGGCTGTCGTTAGGAAAGGCTTCGCCGGCCGGGGCGTGGAGCTCGTGTCCAGCCCAGCTGCCTTTTGAGGACTGGGGGGGGTCACTGCTCTCCTGGAAGCCCTGGTGCCGTGGGGGAGGTGCGTTTGTGCCGGTCTCCCCATCATTCTGCTTTGTGTTTGTAAGAAACAGCCCTGCCTGGCAGCTCTGGCGCGGGGCTGCAGCTCCCGGCAGCAGCACCGGCTAGCGCCGGTAACGCCGCCTGCGGTACCGCACAGACCCAGCGGCAAGGAGCAGAGCTCCTCCAGGCGCACGCGGCTGATGGGCTTCATTAACATGAATCCCATTAGGCGTTTACTGAGACAGGTTTGGGCTTGGCACGGGACAGGATAATCTGGTGTCAATCGCCGCAGCAGGCCTGGCCCTTCTGCCGCCCTGCCGGCGTGGGGGCGGCTGGGCTGGGGGCCTCAGCGAGCGGGTGCATGGCGAGACCTTGGGCTTGGCTCCGCTGGCCCCCCGGCGGGCTCTGCGGCCCCGGGGGTTGCAACAAGGATCTGAGCTTGCAGGTGGTGTGGTGCAGTTGGAGCCTGGAACGTCTTTAGGATGCCCAAGCCATTGATTTAAGCTCTAAGGGAAAAACCTCACAGAAATGCTGGTGTTAGCAGCTGCACAACGTGGTTTGGAAGGACCCAAAGGGAGAGCAGCTCCTCCAGCTGCTGCTGTGATGAAGCAGCGGCTGCCTCTGGTGAGGCCACCGCTGCCTCCGAAACTCCGCGGCACTGCTTGGCCTGGCCTTGCTAGCTCCGTCCTGGCCACAGCAGAGCTCTCCACCGCCCACTCAGTGCCTTCCGCTAGTGCCCCTGGTGCACTTAGCGCTCTCAGTGGTGTTTATGTTTTGAGCTGAATACCGGATGGGACAGGCACCCCTCCCTGGCTCGCAGGGCCCCAGCGTGCCGCTGATGGCGCAGGCACCCCTGCGGCGTTCACTGAGCTGTTGGCACAGCAGCCAGGGCGGACAAACCTCTGCAGAGAAGCGAATCCTTCTCCCCCTGTTAGAGCCCAGGCACGGACATACTGCAGAGCAAAAGCTCAGGCTTTTGCAGACCATGATCTTGGGTCAGAAGTTGGTCCTTTTGATGAAAAATGCAGCAAACTCTAAGGAAATCACCTACATTCTCACAGACGCTTGTGCCTGTGTATCGGTGTGGCAAACCTCTTCTGACTATTCAAGTGGACAGCAGCCTTTGGACCATGAGAATGGCTGTGGGAGGCCGCTACGGAATGGTGAGTAGGGACAGCTCTTAGGCTTTTTTCCTAATTTATGTTTATCAACTAACTGGCCAGAGCCTCTTGTTAGCTGGTTTCTGAGGCCGTAGCCACTGGTTTATAAACTTAACAGCATCACGCCGCCGCCTCTCTGTGTGCATGGGCTGATGAAGGGCCTGGGGAGAGCAAGTGGAGAAAGCACAAACGTGAGATACGCAGGAGGAAGGTAGGGAAGCTGAGGATAACTCGGCTGCCGTGCAGTCGTTGGCTCCTTGCACAGCTATCGTGTTCCCGGGAACTCAGCTGCGGTGGTGTCCAGGGCTCACGCACGGGCCGGCACAAGAAAGGTGCTGAGCGAAGCATTGCTAACGTCTCCCGTAGTATTGGCACTTACGTTAGCAGGTATTTAACAGTTATACTGGACACTGGAAAAATGCTAACACCACGAGCTCTGAACACGCGCAATAGCGGCACGATGCCCAGAGGCTCCTGGCTGCCTGCAGGCGCACAGCACCTCCCGCCGCGCAGGGGGTGCCCTCAGCCCCAGCTCCCCGGTGAGCCCACCGTGGGCACGTCTTGCACTACATGCGACTGGATCTCAGCCATGCTGTGAAGAGGTCTGAAGGACCTTATGGTCTCTTTACACCCCTCTAGCTGTAATTTGGTCCCACGTGCAGTTTCCATGATTTCTGACCACCTTCCTCTCCCGTGGGGCTTCTCTTTGGGAAGCCAGCCCAGTGTGCGTGGGCTGCCTGGCACTTTCCTTCCAGCAAGCTTCTGCTTTGTCCGGCTTTGACACTAATTCATGAATTCCCAACATCTGCATTGTTTGGCGGAGGGGAGTGGCTCACAGGGGCTGGGTTTTGTTGCTGTGAGCACAAAGTTAGCAGAAAACAATGTATTCCAGAGGAGACTGCTGGGATGAGACCATCTCTGCTCCTAGCCTTTGAAAAGTGAACAAGAAATGAAAGCAGACAGTAAGTAAAACTAAAAGACACACATTGCATGCCATGCTGGCGGGTTTCTCTACTATTCTTGTGCAGTTGTGCTTCTGGATTAAGATACTCATAAACTGTGTTAAAGATAACTGTTTCCAGAACAGAACCTCTCTTCCACCAGACGTGAGCGTGTGCACTCGTCCGGTCGGTGTTTGTGGAAGGAGCGGAAAGGGCCAGCCCGTTGGTTGTGCCGTGTCCGTGACCCGAAGGTGCTGCCGTACCTTTAGGCACCACGCCGAGTGCGCTGATGCCAGCAGGACGGGGGCTTAATCCTTGAAGGTGTGAACTTAGTCCCTGAATCTCTGCTCCGGGGATGCTTCCTAGTTTTCCCTTTAAGGTGGGAGTCTTGGAGTTCACCGCAGGCTGCCTGACACGGGTTAAAGATTAAACTGGGCTTTGTTATCTTTTAACAAAATTCTGCTTAATCGAAGTATCTGTCATGATGGAGCTTTGATCTTATGCCCTTGACTTTATCTTTTTCATTAGATGTTAATATGGTGCCTGAAGAAACTCTAATTATGTGGGGTCCCAGTGAAATATCGCTGTCACTGATGCTACTGAAAAGTAATTGAGTTCTGAGGTTCCTGAATTTATGAATAAGAAAAGCTTTGATTAGCTTAAGAAGAAATAATGATGCTATGGGAAGTTTCTGTTTAATTAGGTGGAATTAAAAAAAAAAAGGCTGTGGTCCTGGGGGTGCTGGTGGGGCCTCAGGAAAGCGGACAGGTTTCCAGACATGTGGGTCTTTCGGGGGCTTGTGACCTCACAGCACACTGCCGCTGGTCAGACGGCAGCGGCAGCCTGAGCAGGGAGAGGTGGCAGCGTCCCGGGCGCCCTTACAGGGCGGGGAGTCCTGCGGGGGATGCTCCAAGCTTCCCTGTGCAGGACGGGCAGGAGCATGACAAAGCACAAGAGCTTTGGTCGTATTTTAACATTGCCCGATTTGCTTACAAAAAGGCCAAGCCTCTTGTAACCTGATGTTAACCCAAGGTGAAATCACATTTTGATGCCGACCGGGATGAGGGCGGTGAGAAGCTGGGCCGCGCTGCAGGAGCCATGCAGGCGGCTGCTCCGTGCCCGGGACCTTGCAGCACGCCGGGTTTTAGGGCAAAGATGTCATTCTTGTGCAGGTCTGACACACGGAGCTTTAAGTCTGCGGCTGGTGCTGGCTCCTCCACTGCTGCATGCCGCGGGAATCTTGCCAGCTATTCTGGTGTGCCCAGAGCTGGATCCCGGTGATGGAGAACAGAACCTGAAACATCGGGTGAGCAACAGCTCAAGCTCTGAGTTTCCTGGCTTTGGTCAAAGTCTGGCTCAGACTTGCTGTGGTTTCAGAAGGAGCTACGTGTTCGTGTTTATAGACTATTGTGATTTCCAACATCATCACCGTAGCAACAACCGTGCAGTTGATTTATTTACTCCAAATTTGGGATATTTTTAACCTGGTCATTTAAACCATTTCTGTTGAACTGGAATTTGGTACTTATACTCTTATCTCCATCTTTTGTTCTAAACAGGTTTTTGTTTAACATTTGTACATTAAAAATAGGCATTCAGGTTCTCTTGGTAACGTGTACAGAAATCCATTATATTTTGGGATGAAAACAAAAGATTTGTCGTGATATAACAGTTAAAATAAGAACATGGGCATTCATGCTCCTGCAGCACGCTGAGGGAAGGCGCTCTCCCTCCCTTGGCCCTGTCCCACCACGCATGCCGAGCACCGCCCTGGCCCACCCAAGGGCGGCGTGAGGCTTGGTGAGCTGAAGAAAGAGGAGCCCTTGCTAAAGGTGCACAAAGTTCCTCCAGACCCTAAAGGTTTGTAAACGATCCGTTTTCAGAACAGGGAAATTCACAGCATTTTCAGTCGCTGTGGTGTGTGCTTTTCCTTACAAGCACGTGGCTGCTCGCAGACACGTCAAAGCACCAAACCCAACAGCCAGCAATGCAGCACCCACCCAGGGGGAAGGACCGGCACCTCCGCAGGGCGATTTCCCACCCGGGGGCACAAAGAGGAAGCCGGAGCTTTGGTGTGACCAAAGCCCCAGTAGACTCACATTGTCTGGGAACTAATGGGACAGCAAGTCCAAAACTGTTTGAGATACTTTACCCACACTTGAGGAAGATGTTCCTGCTTACTCTAGACATGACCAAGATAATCACCCTGAAGGCATCTTACTGATTTATTTTTCACAAGGAAGTTCTCTGGAGTGCTGGTGGCTCACCAGTGCTTGGAAACCCGTGGTCCTTCAGCTCAAGGACAGCCTTGTCTCCTGCATGAGGGATGTGGCATTTCAAATGAAGCATGGAGGTTCTTATTTTCATAGGAAGAAATAACGGAAGGATGAATTTAGCTTCCTGGAAGAAAGGAGCATGCTCTCAGAGGAGAAGTCTAGTAAATCAAGTTGATGGACGGCTACCCTCAGCCGCACTCCGTGCCGCTCCGGCTGCCTGTTGTGGCCGGGCTGGTGTTTCCCAGCTTCTCCATGTGCCCTTCTCCTGCACAGACTGAATTTTCCTAATCAGCTGCTGTGATACGAAAGGCCGCAGGATCAAAGGCTTAGTGAAGAGAATTGTTTGTGCACGAGGCACCAGGAGCACCGGTTGCTGCCCGCGGTCACTTTCAGAGCGGTGCCCGAGGAAGCAAACCCCGATGCCGGGAGCCTGGTCAGTCCGAAGGCAGCCGAAAGGCGCTGCCTGCAGCCGCTGTGTGTGCCCCCGTTGGAGGGGTCAGTGCGCCCCCTTGGAGGGGTCAGTGTGTGCCCCGTTGGGGGTGTCAGTGTGTGCCCCCTTGGAGGGGTCAGTGTGCGCCCCCTTGGAGGGGTCAGTGTGTGCCCCGTTGGGGGTGTCAGTGCGTGCCCCCTTGGAGGGGTCAGTGTGTGCCCCGTTGGGGGTGTCAGTGCGCCCCCTT
>VWZZ01014463.1:14559-77738 GCA_013399095.1 Psophia crepitans | reverse complement strand
CCCACCCTGGATCCCAAAGCCACTCGTGCTCAGCCCAGCCCCCAGCCGGTGTTCCTGGGGTCTCTGCAGAGATGCTGAGCGGGGTTGTCAAAATGCTGCCCAGGTAGCCAAGACGCCTTACCCCGTCCTCAGGCGACAGCCTGCGTGTGGTGGCGGGGAGGGGGAAGAGGAATTTGCTTCTGCGCTGCTGAAATGAGGTCAGATCTTCGGCGTGAAGTACAGCAGGCTGTTGGCTGACTTTCAGGTGAGCTCAGCTCTGTGTTCGGGGTTTCCGAAGGGGAGAGGAGGCTTAACCCAGGGGTGCGAGTGCAGCCACAGATCTGGCCGCCTGGCTTTACTTCTTCTGCACAAACATTCCCAAAGACAGCCAAAAGATGCACTGAAATTGCCACTTCATTAAAGTTGATCTGATTAAATACAAATAGTTAAATAAAAGTCTAGGACTAACTGTGTTAATAAATAACAGTGGAAAATCAGGTGTAAGAAAAAAGACATTTCAACCGAGATTGTGTGCCCAGTTTGGGCCTTGTGGGTTTGACTGGCACACCTCGTTAACCCAGAGCTGCAATTTATGAGCCATTTACACATTTCATTTGCCATGTGTATACTTGGCATATCCCTTTCTCTGCAAGCCTGAGCTAGCAATTATTCTGATAGCGCGCATGAAAGCTTTTGATTTATAAACCTGACATGTTTTTATTCTGGCAGTCACCCCCTATTTTAGTTCTTTGGTGTATCTGTAGACGAGGTGTGTAACGTGCAAGGGATCCCGACGGAGGCTGGAGCAGCCAAAGCGATGCCAGCTTTGTTCGGGGACAGGTCGCAGAAGGCACGGTGGGCTGCGCTGTGCATCGCTGCCTGTAGCGCTGCCTCGGATGGACCATACCGCTTCCCTTGGGCCGTCAGTGCACGGGCAGTATGGCCAGTGGGGACCAGTCATCCCAGTCCCACCGGTCTGGTGGAGGGTATCAGCTGAGGATGTGCCTGTGGGAGGAAAATACTGGAAAGCTGGTGGGGGGAAAATACTGGAAAGCTGCCTGTGTGCGCAGCTTTTATTTTCCAGCGTGAAGATCAGCTAGCAGATAAAGCAGTACAGCTGTGGCTTTATTCTCCAGGAAAAATGGTTAGAAATAGCCTTTTCTGCCTCGGATTTTTAAGTGAGCATTCGTTTTAACACCTATTGTTTGCTCCGTGTGCCCCACTCCGCGTTCAGAAACCAGGCTGGTACCCCAGACTCGTGAGAGAAGCTCTTAAGCATTTGGAAAATAGTATCTTTTTGGCTCTCCTTTCTTCCATGTGTTTTACCTTGCTGTTAGAAGACTCTTGCATCTCCCAGCACCTCTGGGAAACAGGAGAACACTTTGGGTTTTCCCATGAATGCAGAGTCTCCCAGACCTTCAGGAGCTGAGGCAGAAAAGAGGCTTCAAGTCTCTTCAGGTCCGTGTTCCAGCTCCTGTCCTGAGTCTCGGTGGGCTCAGCTTGGTCAGAGCATGGGAGCAGGTGGTGGGACGGGGCTAGAAGGAGCCGGCCCGGGATGTCAGCAGCAAATTCTGAGCTGCTCTTCGGCCTGGTTCCTGCAGCGCCCGGTTGGGGTTTGGTGGGTTTTGTGGCCAGCACAGCCTGCAGGATTATTCCCATCCTCTGTTTTTTCCAACCATGAAACTTAACAGGCCTAAAAATGATCTTTAAGTGACAAAAAAGAAGGCGCTGTTCTAAAACTGTTTTGTTTATGTGGCTCCATTAAGTTTAAAATAACAGAGATGGTATCGTGCATAATCATGGCAGTCATTTTAAAGCATGAATCCGCTGGGGCTAATGATGGCTTGAAGAGCTTTAATGAATCAGTTGTTAACTGCTGCTAATCTGTGTTGCAGTGATGCAATCAGAATGCTCCATGCATAAGCATATGCCTCCTGCATCTGTTAGAAGCGCAGGCAGCAGCGTCTTCAAAGTGACACTCGCCTTCCTACCGTCGTGCGGGGAAATTGTGATTATCCTTAATGAGATGTACAAATACATTCTTTGACTAATTCCACATTTACAAATAGATTTGAGGCTGGCATTAGTCATTTGTTTTCCCCAGCAATACGCCGTATCCCTCGAGTCACAGACCGGGGAAGACGTGTGTGTGGTGCCCGCGCTGCCGTTGCCTCCTGCGCCGCTGACCCGGCTGGGCTCCGCGAACGGGCTGGAATGACTCGCCTTCAGCCCTGCAGGCGGGCAGCCTTCAGAGTCCTGCTTAACATCCCCACTGCCGCATCCAAAGGTGCGATACCTGTTCTGGCCGGGGCAGCAAGACCTGTGCGACCCGTCAGCGAGAGAAAAAGCTCCAGCATTTCCAGCAGCTGGTGATAACCTGGTAAGCAGCACGGGTGGAAGTTCAGAGCTGTTACTCTTATTCCCCATTTTGCTGCGAGGCTGGGGAGCTCAGCTGTGCTCTCTAAGGGGGAGCTGAGAGTATCTATCTCCTTTGGTCAGGCAGAAACAGGGGCTTAGAGGGGCAGCTTTCATCCTTAGTGGTGGCAGTCTCGTCCATGGGGCGTGGTGGGAGCTGAAGTGGGTTCACAGAGGTAAAGGATTGTCCAAGGTCACACAAAAATTGTGCAAAGTCCGGGGTGGAGACAGAGCAGCTGAGCCTCTGCCTGGCACGAGCTTGCCCAGCCCCAAAGCCCCGGCAGCCAGGAGCAGTGTGGGGCAGTGGCCAAGCTCCTTTTCCCGGCGTTTGGTGGTGGCCCCAGGCTGCTGGCTGTGGTGTTGCTCTGGCATTGCCCATTTGGGAGGAACAGATGGGGCTGAGAAAGAAGTGAGCTTTGAGGTTTAGCTAAAAGCCGTTACCTGACCTGCTGGGTGCTTCCTGAGCACTTCCCCATTTTCGTACAAAATGCCTTCAATTACCCTGTGTGAAGACCTTCGTTTTTCAAAACACCATCTCCGTCCATCTGAGAGACTGGAAATGGCCCCACTGTGCCTGCCACGCTGGTGGGACTCCTGGGGCCCCCAGGGCTGCACTCCCCCAGCAGCACAGCTCTGCCAGATGAGACCTTCCGCCCCTTTGGAGGCCACCATCATCACTAACCACGCCCGTGTCCTACAAGTAACAGAGCAAAATGTTCACTGTGATGGGAGCTGTGGCTTTGGAAAGGGAATACAAGACCTCTCCTGCTGCAGGGAGTTAATAGGTGTAGGAGGCTCTGAAAGCCACAAGCAAGGTGATCACCATGAAGGTCTGATTTCAGGATTATTTATGCAAGAGTCATCCATGGTTGTTGCATATACAAGCTCATGGGTCTAATGGGGGAGCGCGCAAAAGTTAGGCCGGCATGGCTACTGTCCTGAAACCCGGGAGCATTCCGGCCCAGCTCAGGCATTCAGAAGGAGCCCAGGGGTGGCTCAGTGCCCTACAACCAGCCTCAGATCATCCGGTTGTTTCCCCTCTCTCTTTCAGGAAGAGCAATGTCTTTGAATTTGTTTCTGAGCATCCCCTGAACTTCCCAGGAGAGCTGCTCAGCAAAGTCAGCGGAGAGAACGTATTTAGAGATGAAAATGTGATGGTGAGTGTGACTGGCGGGGCCGGAGGGGATCCCTCCCTGAGCGGCTGTGTGTGAACGAGGGCATGTGTGGAACGGCTTCTGCCAGCGGCTGCTCCGGAGGCAGCGGTAGCCAGGGCCCTCTCCTGCAGCGCAGCTGCCGAGCTCCTGCTCGTGGGACACAGCTTTTCCCATTGCTACAGTCAGGGCAATCGTAGGGAGCAATGGGATGGTGCAATCCAGCAAAAGCGGATCTTCTTCCATCAGCAGCCACTGGGACTTTGCTGCTCCCTGCGGCGGTGGGGAGGGACGCTGGGACCGGGGAGCTCTCGGGCAGGAACAGGAATGCTGTGGCAGGAGCAGGGGTACCGGTGTGGCACCAGGACCAAAGCAGCAAGGTGGCTTCAGGCCATTGCCCCTGGGTGGTGCAGAGCATCCTCAGCTTCCTCTGAGGAACTGAGAGTTGTTGGGGTCTCTGCCTGACCAAACGTGGCCGACCCGCGCTGCAGCAGTCAGCGCCCAACCGCCCCAGGGTACTTTTGGTGGCTGTGGCCAGAGGAGCAGAAATCCCACCCCAGAGTTGTTCGCCGCAGCTCTCCAGCAACAGCAGGAGACCTGCAGCAGCACATCATCCCTGGCCCTTTTTATATTGCCCCTCGCACGTTTTGCACTGCCTGCACAGCGTCAGCGCCGTCGGCCACAGGCTTTGCAAGGAGGTGGCATGGGAAGCAGCTCTTGCCCCTTGCTGGAGTGCCTGCATGGCATTGCCGTCAACCAGCAAACCCAGCGGCCCGCAGAGCTGCCCGGAGCTCGTCCTGCAGGCAGGAGCTGGTCCTGCCAGCTTCAGAGCCAGGATCCAGCGCAGAGGTGCTGCTGCTGTGCTGCTGCTGGCCGGGGCTGCTCGCCGCACTGCTGTGGGGACAAGACGTCTGTCAATGCTGGACATCCTCCTGTGGTACAGGGCTCCCGGAGCGAATCTGCTGCCGTATACCTGTAGAAGTCTGAGGCAAAACAGTCCAAAAAAGGCTGAAGCACAGGGCTCTCCTGCAGCCAACGCTATTCCCGCACTGCTCAGGCCTCAGCTTGAGGGGTTTTTAAATGCTAATGCAAACGAGTGAGGATTGAACGGTGCCATTTCATTGTTTATTAGTTGTTTTGCAATAATCTGTAGAAACTTTAGTCGTGTACCCAGCTGGGGAGACAGGCACCATCCAAGCACGGACCAGCTCTCCCCCGAGAGCTATCACTCGGTGTCGTGCATCTGTAGTGGAGGCTTTGCAGCTGGTGTCGCAGAATCCCTTTGGGATTTGAACGATGCTTTAGCATCTGAGTCACTTCCAGTGAATGCTTCAGATCTGAAGTCCGATGAGCGTTAAAATCAGTGGGCCTCTCATATAAAGGGCTGTCGCTCCTGGCTGTGCAAGAAGTAGCTGCACCCATGAGTAGTTCTGCTTTGCTCACAGCCCGGTATTTCTTCTGTAAATTGTCCACATACTGGGGGAAAACAGAGAGGCTTTAACAGACCCTTTCAAACAGAACAGAGCTGTGCTGCTGGAAGAAGGTGACAGTGTTGGGGCACAGAGCCGCGGAGTCACCCAGTGCCGGTTTTTAACCAGACCCGCCAGCCTGGGAAGGGCAGCGGCCTCTCCCCGCGCTGTCCTGCCCCTCCGGCAGCACCAGCCTCTGTGCCACGGTCCCGGTTTTGGACACTGGCACGTTTTGCTGGGGTGGGATGACGTGCCTTTGGGACTTTGGGCTTAGCCTTCATTCTGTGTGTTTCCATCATATCCCAGGTCTTTCCTCGCGTGTGCCAGTAACAAATGGAATGAATATGTTGTGCCAGACAAATAGGGCCTCTGTTTTGCACGGTTGGGTTTATTTCTTGCAGGTGTACCCTGTCACCGGCTTTCCCGATGCTGAGATCCCCAGCCTCGCAGCGAGCCATCGCAGAGCACGGCGCAGCCTTTGCCACGTCCTCCCGCATCCTCCGGCAGGTAAGGGGGAGTCGGGAGTGGGGCCGCCTGCACGTCCCCCGTCCGCTGCGCACCCCCCGCACCCGGGGTCGGCTAACGATGGCTCATTAGCGAGCTTGGTTAGACACAGTAAGAGATTGAGAATAGTACCCGGTTTCATTTTTTATTTAGAGGTGATCTTTAGCAAATGAAAATGAAATTCTAATTATCAGAGAAATCTTACGTATCAAGGGAAATACCAGGGAAATAGTTTTTTAGAAATGTATTGAAAGATGAAGGTGACTGTGGTTGTTATTGTTCCTTTTACCTTTTCAGAGCCCTGGCAAGCATTATTTATTACCACTGTTTTGTCTTAGAAGCTAATTTTGAATAAACATTAGGATTCCTCTCCATCTGATTCTTGCTGGAGTGTTGCAATCACTGTTGTTGCTATTATAAATGTGATTGCAAATGCAAAATTTAGCTAGAACATACTGTCTTCTCACCCACAGGAAAGACAAGGTTTCACATTAAAAATGCAAGTAAATGGAAGGACCAAAATAAACTTAAAGGGAGATGGTTTGATTTTCCATGTGGTCTGTCAAAACCAGCTCTTTGGCAAATTTCTGCCTTCCAACTTAATTCCAACCTATAATTTCCACTTCTCAGCATCAAAGGCAGTTTGTTCCCTAGATCGCTGCACACCAGCCAAAGCATCCTCTAGCTGTATGGGAGAGCAGGTGCTGAAAACCTCCGGCCCTGCCAAACCCCCGGCACCACACGGTACTTGTGCCGATCTGGGTTGCCTTCTGCCGGCGCTTTTCCCACCGTTGAATTTTTCATCCCCTCCGCTTGTCGTTGGCTGAAGTTCTTCCTCTTAATAATCAGCATCTTTTGGAAAAAGCTGAAGAGTGAGGGGGGTGGGGGGAGTCTCGTCTCTGCTTGGCTGACACTATTTGGGTTTCCTACGATGCTGGTTGTGTGTTGGAGGTAAACATCAGGACCACAGGTACCCTCAGGGGTGGAAGGGCTGCAGCCCGGCAGGCTGGCTGGGCTGCCTGGGCTCGTTTAAAACAGAGGCGCTGTGTGCAGTAGCAGGAGGTGGGCGCCTGCCCCTCGCTCCCTGCGGCGCTGCTGTTGCTGCTGCTCCGTGATGCTGCGGGTTGTCCTGGCTGCTCAGACCTGCCGGGCTCCGCTCCGGTCCCGTCCCTCCCAACCCCCCGAGCGACCCTGAGGGGCTGGTGTGTGTCGCTGGGCTCGGGCTGACGGCTGTCCTGGCTGGTCACAGCTGGAAACTTCACCAAAACTTGAGTCTGAGTGGTGGTAGGGAAAGGCAGGAACTGCTAAACTCCTTCTGCAAAGGAAAGGAAGGACCAAAGCAGGGCCCTCCGTGAGGAGAGGAGGTGCCACCGCAGCACTGCTACCAGCCTCTCTCCTGTCATCCAGCCGTGGATAAGAATTACCAGATAAGTGGAGATGGAAGCAGCTCCCTTCCCCCTCGGACAGGGAAGGGAGTGGAGAGGCAGGGGTTAAATCTGCAGCAGTTTCTGCTGCAGTAACACAGCACAGTGCGGCCATCACCAGCGTCTCTTTCTGCTTCCAGGGGACAGAGGTGACATGTCCACCAAGGTGGTGGTTCACCACGACACCACTGTTGGCTGGTGCGCAGCCAGGCTGCCGGGGATGCCCCGTGTTCTCAGGGCAAGGACGGGGAACCGCGTTCACACGCAGACCTCAACCACGCGTGAGACGGGGGCGTAGGCTACCGCACTGGGGACTGGAAACAGGGGCTTAAAGGATTTAAGGAATTAGCTTAAATTGCTATAAATGCAGTAAAAATGGTCTGGTGTGCGAGGGCCACAACACAGTAGCTGCAGCGAGGAAATCTGCTGATGGCTGTAGTGACGGGGTTGATCTCCATCAGATTTTCTTTTCCCCTTCACAAAGCAGCAGCTCGCTCAGACCTGCGACACTTGTGGCTAAAGTTTGGGCGTGTTGGTCTGAAGCGAGATACAGCGTCTGCTCCCGATGCTGATTTAATGTGACCTTCCCTTCCCCAGCGTCACTCGATTGAGCTAATCCCCTTCGCAGAAGGTCACCGCCAGTATTCAGCATCTATGGGCTGGAAAACGAGGGGTACGCGCTGGCCTGCCCCGAGAGGGGCTGCTGCGGCTGCACCCTGCCCTGAGACTGGGCACGGGGAGACCAGCACGGCCGCGGCAGCCGCCACCCAGCGAACCCCTGCGCCTCCCTAGCCGGCGGTGCTCCAGGACCTTGCCCACCGCGCTGGGTGTGCGTGCGCCTGCAGCAGAGGCCCGTGAACAAAAGGGAAAAGGGGGAGAAAACTGTGAGACCCGTCCCTCGATACCACTTGTGTCTCAGAGCCGGGGCCAGGACCAGCCCTTTGGCAAAGGTTTCCCGGTGGATGTTTTCCTTCCGTGTTGCGGTGCTGTGTCATGCGAGCGATGCCTATTGGCAGAGGCATTTTCAGGCAGCCAGGCAGTTTATGACCAGTGCCTGCCTTTCCCCGTTTTATTTGTCAGTTTTCCTGAGTTACTACATAATCCATAATGATATATTTCAAAATCTATCCAATTAGCAAGCCTAACTGTAAAGGATTTCATTTTAAAGTTCCCAGTAACGCCGTCTGAGGGGTGGTGGTACCAGTGCGGAAATTACTGTCTGAGATCGAAAGGCTCTTGCGGTCCCTGCTGCGTGCGATGCCCTCGGCGGCTGCAGGGGTGCAGAGAGCAGGAGCTGGGGGTGGATGTGGGGTCACTCCGGGCCAGGGGACACAGGCTCTGCCCCTGGGCACGGCACCCGCTCCCAGGCCCCATCCAGACAGGGGACACTGGCTGAAGTGCCTGCAGGAGGCAGTTCTGCCCCGTCCTCCCCTCTTTCATCACCAATCTTGCATCATTTATTTCAGAAAAGAACCTCAGCTGGCTTTGGGCTTAAGGGTAATTTAGTTTTAGTGCAAATGTGTATTTGCAGCGTAGAGCTTGAGGAGATGAAGCAAGCAGACCCTAAACTGTTCAGAAATGTGCAAGCAAAGAGACACCATCACTCGTGTTTCAAAGCAAACCGAGGAACCCTCCTCAGCTCCCCTGTGATGTCTTACCTAGTTCCAGTGCTGTTTGGGGCCTCACGGAGGGTTTTTGCACATGTGGTGTTGGCGGCCCCCAGGACCGCTGCATCCCATGGGGATGGGCTCCCTGCAGCCCGGAGTGCCACCGAGCTGGGGGGTACCGCTGGGAAATCCACACGGGAGAAACAGTGCCAGGGGCTGCGGAAGTTTTAAACGATATAGAGCTAAACGTCGGGTTGGAGGGGGACTGTGAGGGGTGAGAGTACGGAGGAAACGACTGAGGACAGGCGTTTAGCAGCCGACAAACAAGTGAGTTGAAAATTACTTTGCCAAGGAAGTGTTTTCTGACACTGGTTCTAAAATGAAAACGCCTGTGCGGTTTCTGCGGGGCTGTAAACAGGGCGAGAGGGCGAGAGGAGCTTGGCTGGTTTTGCTGTGGGGGGAGAGACAGAGGCAGCAGCTGCTGCTGGCACAGAGCGATACTCTCCTGCATCAGCCCCGCACTGAGGCTGCCCCAGGGTGGCTCCGAGCCCCCAGGCTGGGGGTGCCGGGGTGCAGATCGGAGCAGGCTTCAACCCATCTCCCACCCGGTTTTCCTGGGGAGCGGTCGGGCGGGATGCTGAGCACCACGGGCACTTGGGAAAGAGCCGCAGGGCAGTGCGGGAAGTGCACCCCCTCCGCAGGCTGCTCCCTGGGGTCCGTGTGCTCTGAGGGCCCCACCCCCGCGCCCTGCAGCAGCACGGGCACTAACGGCCGCCTTACTAAACCACAGGTTTTAAAGGGGGTTTTGGATGCCTGATTCTGGCCTGGCCCCTTGCCCTCTGCGTGCCCATATACGTGTGCCCCATACAACACCCAAACTGCTCCTAACAAAAGTTTGTTCGATCTTTAAAAATCCACAGGGATGTCACTTCCCTTTTTTTGGCAAACCCGTCACTTCAGAGCTTCGAGACTCCGGAGCACAAGGGAGGTGCGAGCGGGTTTCCCTCGAGAGCACTGCAGCACGCACGCGGGAGGTTGTTCCTCCCCATACCTACGTATGTGTATACGTATGCATACACCTGTAAGTGTGACACATGCACATACCTGTAAGCGTGTGTGCGTACTTACATACAGCCGTGGCTGCGTGTTCCGGGGCCAGGCGCAGCGGAGCGGGCCAGCACAGAAATCGTGCGTGCTGCCTGCCTGGCAGTGACCGATTGTTTTAGGCAGATGCATTTAATGCAGCTCTAGTCCCAGCCTTACTCGGGTTGAATGAGTCCCTGACCTGTGTAAGGCTGAAAAAAGACCTGAGGAGCTGATCCTGCAGCTCATCCTACGGGTGGCCCCCGCAGCGCTGGGGGTCCCCTGGCCATTGATTCTGTGATTCCGTGAGTCCGTGCAGAGCCCGCACCGCTGGCACGCAGGGGCTTTGTTGCAGTCTCTGCAGCCACAGCCAGGGCTTGGTTTTGTCTTGTTCAAAGGGTTAAACCTGGGCGAGAGCTGAGCTGGGGCCCCTCCTCCTGCCAGCACCCCCAGAGCATTCAGCCTGCAGCAGGGCGGCAAAACCCGTGGGGAGCCCTAAACTGCTGCACGTCAGCATAGAAACCAGCAGGACCTGGTGCACACACAGAGGGGAGATTGCTGAGAAGAACAACGAAAGAGCACATCAGGAGCTGGAAGAGGCCGCCATGCCAGGAACTGGGGCTGGCTGGGAGAAGGGAGACAAGGGAGGTGCTGGGTGCTCAGCCCTGGGGATGCTGTGGGGCACAGTGTGCGGGGCTGGGACAGGGGGAGTGGGCAGCAGCGGGCTGACTCCCCGGGGAGCTGTCCTGCCCTGGGAAGCAGGGAAATGGAACCTGCAGCCACCCCCAGGCAGGGTCCCATCCTGTGCGGAGGGCTGGACCTGTGCCTGCTGGAGGGTACCTTCCCACTTGAGGAGACCACACAACACCATCAGGGCAAAGAGGAAAGGACGGCTGCTGTTTTTCCTCTGAGCCACCAACAGAGAAGGACCAGACAGTTTGGATAAGCTCTAGAAGCAATTCAAATAGCCTAAATAATCATCAGCCCAGATTCCTTCTGGACTGGGCAGTTGCTAGTGGCTGTTCAGAAACAAATACAAACCCCACTTCACTCCCATCGAGTCATTCTTGAAGCACGAGATAAACTTCATCCTCTCTGCTGCTGCCGCCGGGGTGGAAGAGGCCTCCTCTTCTTCCTCCTGACACACAGTGCCCGGATCCCACCGTGGCAGCCGATGGGCTGAGGACCGGCCGGTGGGATGTCCTCCGCCTGCAGCAGCCCACTCCCACGGGCACGCACCGCAGAGGTGACCTCGGGGCCTTGAGCCCGCTGCTTTGTGCTGAGGGCTCAAACCTGCCTGTGCTCCTGCGCTTGGGGCAGCGCGCGGCCACCGCTGTGTCACCGGGCACAGGAGGGACAGCGGGAGCAGCCAGAGGCCGGGGGGGCAGCGGGGCCGTCAGCCCTTCCCACGCGCTGGGCGCCTGCCCCTCTGCTCGGCCCCCGCCCAGCCAAGGTGGGACGAACATCCCTGGACGAAGGCACGTGTGGGAACGAGGGACCAGCACCCAACGCTGGGTGCTGCCTCCCCCCGTGACCGCCTTGGGGTGGGAGTCCTGCCATTTCTGGCGTTTTTTAATAGAACTTCAACTATATTTAGATCAAAAATAAATACATTCTTGGCTCGAGCACACTTTTCAATGCTTGATGAATGAGCAGGACCTCTTTCACAGGAAACTACAGAATTCCTGGGGTGACGGCTTGTGTCTGCCAGGGCGAAGGGACGCAGAGCTCTGCGCTCCCGCTCCGCCTGCCAGCCCGTGCTCGATGTCTTCACTAGCAGAGCGGACTGGTCATTACTGTTATTAATAACTGCACTACTGTGTTTATTGTTAATGCTGCATGGGAACGAGGAAAGGAACTTGATGATGCCGAGATCCTTATCCTGTGTGTCAAAGGAGGCGAGGCTCTGTGCGGCCGTGCTGGACGAGAGCAGGGGCACCCAGGCATGGCCGGGCTCTCAGGGGTGCTGTCTGGGGACGCGCTGACGCGTGGCCGTGTTCAGCCATCTCATCCCCTCATGTTCCCCAGCACCTTACCTGGGGGTGCTCGGGGGTCTTGGCCTGTCCCTTAATATCTCTTTACGGACCTGCTGCCCGGGGATCCATCCTGCCCGCTCCCGAGCGCACCCACCCCTGTGCCCTGCACCCGCCCTGGGTAACGAGTGCCACGGAGGCAGGCTGCGGCTTGAGCACCACTGTGGGGTTGCTCGAATCAATTCTCAGTTCAGTCGCTGCAGCACGTGTCTGACTGACCCCTTGGTGGGGGCCCCGTCTGCCCCCCAAGTCTTTGAGGGTTTATAAAACAAGTTTGGACTTTTGCAATTTCATCCAATACACAGGGTAAACCCGTCAGAGCCGTCACGCTTTCCGCTCGCCCTCGCCTGTTCTTGGTGCCGGGGCAGTGCAGCGTGGCAGAAGGGAGCAGNGTGTTTTTGCTTCTAGCACCTTTAAAATAACATTTCTTCCATCCACTAGCGCAGGTTCGTTGCTTTATGTAGAAAAGCCAAAAGCGTATTGAAGAAACTCTTCAAAAAACAATATTTCCCAGGAAAAGAAATTCTCCCTGCCTTGATGTGTCCATCTGCCTGAGCAGCGAGGCTCCCCGCACGCTGACCTCCCGACACCGCCTGCCTTGGGGGAGAAAACCGCCCGGAACTGGGCTGCCGTTTCTCTCATTTTTCCTGGTCCTGGAGGGTTTTTTCCAGCGCCGGAGGCTGCACAGGCTCTGCGCTCTCAGCATGGTAATATCATATCCGTGTTCTGCGCTTGCTGACCATCAGTCAAACTCCCATTTTAGGACATATTTTCACTAAAATGCTGCCTTATTTGGCCTTTTCCTCTCCGCGATTCCGGTGACATCACCCACCAAGCAGTCGATCAAACAGCTATCGCCCAGCGAGGCCCTGCACAGCAGAACAAGGAGCCGCTGTGCCGGGGCAGGCGGGGGCAAGGGGCCAGCACCCGCTCCCGGCCAGCACCGTGAGCCCGACGCGTCCCGAGCGGCGGCGGGCTCTGTGTTTGAAGGGAGCATCCTCCGCAGCACAGAGACCGGGATGCACTGGGGCTCTGCCGCTGGCGCCCGGCGAGTGTGCGAGTGCTGCCCGGGCACCGGGGCGTGTCTGAACGAAAATGGACCTGTGACCCTCTGAGCCCCCTCCCACACACATCGCCACCAGGCACGGCGTGTACCGAGTGCGCACGGAGACGTGGGCACCACGCGAGCGCTGCGTCCCGTGGCAGAGCCGGCAGCTCGGCTGGCCCGCAGCAGTGCCCGGCCATGGGGCATCGGCTCCAGCTCTGCGGGCGGCAGCGAGCTGGGTTTTTGCACGTCGGTAGCTTTCCTCTCCCTGCCCGCCCTGCGGCGCTGGCCGATCTGGCAGGGATATTTACTGGTGACGAGACCAAGTAAATTGGTGGCAGCTCTGCAGTAAATTAGAGGTGCTATTTCCTCTGGTACGAGCCAGACATCTTTTGCCCTTGGAATAACAATAAACCAGTTTCACAGCTTACATGAAGGTTTCTGCTCTAAATCCTGCTCCCCCCGAACTCCATTTTTTCCTGAATAACCCACACGTACAACATCAGACCGTTTCCAGCCTTGCCAGAAGATCACCCACTTGGGTTTCTTCCACCGTCCCGCTCACCAAGCATCGTAGTGGTGACTGTCCGACAGTTGGGTGTTGTTGCCTGGAAGGGGAGCACTGGTCCTGACAAATGTGTGACAGCGAGACTGGCGCCTTAGTTGTCAATTAGTCACCCTGGGCAGTGAGGTGCTCTCCCACTGGGACGGGCTAAGGAACTGCTACCAAAGCCCTGCCGCTGCGTGCTGGCAGGCAGGGGATTTCCCCGGGGTGGCATGGGACAACGGCTTCATTTCCCTGCTCTGGAACTTTCCTCTTGCCATGTCGGAAATTAGCAGCCCAACTCTATAAATCTCCTTTTGGCTGAAACCCCACTATGAAAAAAATCCTGTGCCAAGAGCTAATTAGAAATAAAAAGGAGATTAATTCTGAAAAATCAGATTAAGTAGGATATTTCTGGGTTGGGGATATTTCCCGATTGCATAAACCCAAACAAAACTGCTTATTAATGACTCCTAAGAGATAAACCAATTTATTTTGCTACATTTAAGAACTAATCTGAGTCATTTTATTAGAAGAAGTGGTTTTCCCTGCTCGTGCTGCTGGTATTTCTGGCAATAAAATAGCTGAGGACTGTTTAGTTTGGGTTGTCCATCACCATCAGCTGGGACTGGGCAGCACCGTGCCTATCCCTCTCGGATGCTCCTTCATTCCTGCCTCAGGAAATCCTATTTTTCAGTGCCATAGATCTTGTGGGTGATGAAGCCGCCTAGGGAGGTGTCCTGAGGGGAAAGGAAGCGGGACAACCTTGGGGTCGGGGTGAGCTTTTGGGTGGGGATGTGGAGCTGCTGCAGGTGCCACCAGAGCCCGGTGCCGCGGAGACAACAAAGAAGATGAATCACATTTTCTAATGTAAGCTGCTCTGCCTGTTTATAATGAAAACTTAAAGAGCATAAAAACATTTAAAAAAATCCACATTTGAGGCAACGTTCATGAAGCAGCAGCAAGAATTGCAGTAATCCCTTTGGTGATTCTGTGGCTGTTGGAGTCCCCTTGAGTTCTTGCATCTATTTTTGACATGGAGCAGCTCAGATGGTGAAGACATCAGCTCGCCACGCTCGCCCTGCTCTATGAAAAACAAGGAAATACCTCTCCCACACGCACACGGGAAGGAAAAAAGCCCCTCCGAATGGATGCAAGGCTCAGCACAGCAAACCCGGCTGCCTCGCTCTCCCCAGGAGGCACTGGCCAGGGCAGCTCCTGAGGCATGGAGCCTCCTGCAGAATACGCCGGGCTCCCCGAAGGGTCCAGCAACTCCCCTGGGCTGTTTTGTTGCCAAGGAGATGCTGACAATACCTGGCACCCACTCGCATGGGAAGCGCTCGTGGGCTGTCGGCTGCAGCAGGCTGCTCGTGCAGTGGTTTCCCTGCCAGGGCTTGGGGCAGGGCACTGAACATGGGCCTCTGCTTAAGAAATAAACCCACAGAGCCTGGCTGCTGTGCAGTTCGAGCCCTCATAGCAAAATATTAGCTGTAGGCTTGCAGTCCCTGGGGAGCACCGGCGCGCGCGGCCTGCTCGGTTTGGCTGGGAGCGCAGAGGTGTCCATCCCCACGGAGCCCCCCCGTCACCAGGCTAGCCCCACCACGCCTGCTAAATGGGGGAGTGCGGCAGACAGACCAGATCGTTAATACAGTGCAAGGCAAACACTAATTAGGCACATTCTGTAACCAACTGAAACGCAGCATTATCAGGCGTTTTTGTTCCCTTTTGCCGTTCGCCCCGGCCGCGTCCCCCCGTGCCCCAGGCAGATGACACGCTCATTTGCCTGCGCCGCAGCTCGGAGCTGGTGCGGGCTGATCGCTGCCAAAGCACGGCCTCGCCGAGCAGGGGTCTGATCTTTGGCTCGCTGCCGGTTTTGCTCCTTCAGGGCTGCCCCTGCGAGAGAAGAGTGATTAGTAACTGGGCAGCAGCTCAGAAGAGGCTGTGTGATCCGCTGTGGAGCTCCTCGAGTGCTCAGGCGAGCGCATGTTTCTAACTATTTTATGTAGTTCTTGGGTTCGAAATGACTATGAATTAGTTACAGGGCTTGCTATCATAAAGGAGTATGTTTTTAGGGACGAGAAAATACATTAATTGGTTTAGGCACTAAGAACATATGAAATAAATTGAATTTCATTTTGGGATTAAGGAGGAAAATCTAGGGAGGCTCCATGGCACATTTGAGAAAACACGATAGCTGCAGTTAATTGAAGTGTTTCAGCCACATTTTTTTTCTTGGCTGTTTGAAATTTGTTTCCCAGCATCGGGCTCTCGCACAGAGAGCTGTAATTTGGGCTCACACGCATCACTTAATATTCGATACTCCAAAACTAACTGGAATTTTGCATTCAGCTGCCATTAAATGCAGGGCCAGGATATGTATAGGTTACTGTCAGCATTTTATTTTTACAGGGGTTTTCTGCCCGTTCCCTTCCAGCTCTTCGCTGGCGTTTTCCCAGCTGAATGCCCGGGCAGCAGTGCTGGACGGGACACAGACCCCACTTCAGCGACTGACCGTAGCTCCTGGGGCTGGGGGGTGCTGCAGGGGCGGGGTGGGGGCTGGGAGCACCCAGCGCACTGTGAGCACCCAGGGTGCTGCCTCTGCCTGGCTGGGCAAGGTGCTGGGGGCAGGCACCAGCACTGGAACCACCTGGACCACCGTGCCTTTGGCCCGGCAGTCACAGCTCTGGTTTCTTTCCTTCCCTTTGTTTTGAATTCATAAAAAATAACAGCGCCCAGATGCCCGGAGCGGGACCAGCGGCACGCCGCAGCACCCACCTGCAGCGGGTGCCGGGAGGGATTCTGCACCTCCTGCGGCGTTGGGAGGCTGGGTCCGAAGCCCCGCAGGGCTGCAAACCGCGGGGCGCGCCGGGGGGTGCCGGCCGCTGCGGCGGGCTGTTCTGCCGTTCCTCTGCTCCCGCCTCAGCTCCTACCAGAGTGCGGTGTAATTTCGGTGATGTTTCACCACCGCCCTCAGATGTGGCTTGTGCACTCGCTGACAGTACCAGGGAAAGATTTATGAGCTGTATGAAACAATAATAAAAATTTCTATTTTATTCTAAGCCACTCGAAGCAAAGAACTTCTTTCTGCGTTAAAAGAAACAGAACAAAGGGAACACTGGGATCGTGTTCATCCTCAGAGACACACAGAGTAACAGCGCTCCTGTAAAGTCAGTGCAAAACGAGGAGCCTGCCTTGGCAGGCTGCAAGTTCTGGGTTATGCAGTGAATCAGAAAAAAAAATTCCTTTAATCACAGTTACTGATACTTGCTCGGCCGACATTACAAATTGCAGTTAAAAATGAGAAAGCTGAAATCCGGCTGAAAGTTACCTGGAGCCCTGGACGTGCTGGGAGCGGTCGTGCGGTCCCCGAGCTGCTTCTCCTGGAAAGCGTAAGAGCAGCAACTGCGCCCCACGGCGCTTGAGCCAGACTCGACGGATAAGCTGCATGAAATAATAACGTGTCATGGAATACGGGGCGAGCTGGACCGTCAAAGGTACCCGTAAACCCACCAGCAATCTTCAGCGCTGCGCGAGGGGCTGGGTTTGGAGCGGTACCTGCGCGAGGGGCTGGGTTCGGAGCGGTACCTGCGCGAGGGGCTGGGTTCGGAGCGGTACCTGCGCGAGGGGCTGGGTTCGGAGCAGTACCTGCGCGAGGTTGGTACGGGGCCCGGCCCTGAGCGGCTCTTTAGGGAGGGCTCAGGCAGATCCCCGCCAGCCGTGCCCGGCCCTGGGCACTGAAGCACAAGCGGGCGCCCACCCCGGCAGCCTCCAAACACTCCGCCGTGGCCAGATGCAGCCCCCTGGCTCGGGACGGGGTGCTGGGGCAGCCGAGCTCTCCTTTTCCATCGCTGTCCCCACCGCTTCTGCCGGGCGCTTTGTGACCACCGTGCACAGCACCGCTCTCCTCTGTTTTCGTGCAGACACCAGCCGCCTGCCACCCACTTGGGAGGGTTGGCCTCGGCACGCATGTTCGGAATTGTCCTTGCATGCAAATGCGGATGCGATCTCTGAGGCAGGAGAAGGGCTTGCATCAATGAGTGCTTCAGCCGTGTGAAGGAAAGCAGAAGCATTGCTGTGCTGGCTTACAGGTCAAGGCGCCGATGGCAAACACCGAGCACAACCCTAAACCTCCGGTGAAGAGCAGGAGGAGGTGACAGGACACTGGTGAGACTCCCGGTGTCAGCCCTGTAATGTGGAGATCAGGGTGAAAGGTGGACTAGTCCTTGGTGGCTCCCCCTGCGCCCACAGGGACCCGCAGGGACCCGGGACCCCCACGGCTGCAAAGCCCACCCGCCCTTGGAGCTGGGGACACCGAGGGAGCCGGCAGAGCTGAAGGTTTCTGGGATTCGGGCAGAAGCCCCAGGAGAATCTATTCACAGCTGTCTCGTGCAGATTTTTGCTGAAAGCAGACAAAACAACAAGATGACTAAAAATCTCGTACTCTGGGTGAGGGGCTGGTGCTCCTGCACAGATGTGGCGCGCTCCACTTTCTGCCGGCCGGCAGCGGGCTGCGTGAGCAAGCTGGGGGCTCCCGTAGGCTCTGCGGCTAGCAGTTAACACCGAGGGGCTCGCTGCCCGCGGCCGCACGCAGCCCTTTGAAAGTGCATTGTGTTAGAGGCCCCAAGCGATGCAACGGCTTCCTGCTACAACCAAACGCATCTGGTTTGGGTGTTCGGATTTATCCCTTGAGCCCTGCCATGAGGGGCTGGTGCTTTGCCAGCCCATTGTGTCTCAGTTGGAAACAGATGGCACGGGCTAAAAATGTGATGGCGTTCAGACCCAGCCCAAAGTGTTTAATGTCGACCTGCTGGCCAGATGGATTTGTAGAGATCGGCCCCTCCACCACCCGAGCGCCCTGCCCGCCGTGGGCCTGGGGACAAGGCGCACGACAGACAGGCGCAGGCTGACGCCAGCAGGACCCGTCCCTGGTCTGGCCTCGCCTTCCCAGGGCCGGCAGCCCCCGCACTGGAAAGCTGTAAGTTTAATTTTCCAGACCCTGATTTACCTCTGCCTGGAGTTTTTCTTCAAACAAAGGGAAATTGAGAACCAAAGGTGGTCTGAGAACTTTGCTCTGATGGGAAGCTCACTCCTTGGAAGGGGACCAACGGGTTAACACCCGCTGCCACGGCAGCCTTTCTGTGGGGTCGGTGGTGACTCAGAATCCATGAAGAGCAGCTACCTCGGGAGGACACAGCTACTCTGGTACAACATTTTCATCAAAAGTGGTTGAACTTTAGCTTTAGAGTTTTGCAGGAGGTACTGATAATTCATAATTTGTCCTGATTAAAAAAAAAAACAAAACAGAAAAGGATGACTTTTTTTTTATTTCCCCAGGCACTTGTAGGAAACCCCCTGAAGAACCCTGGCTTGCTTTTGGGGAAAGATCCTGGGGCAGATTTTCTGGTGCTGTAAATAGATGCTCTTCCCTGAACCCTCTGTGCTTTGCCAAGAACAGTGTTGCCTACAGCCTCCCCCTCTCCAGGATGGGCTTCCAACTGCCCTGACTCTTTCCAGGCTGCTTTCAGCCCCCAAGCCCAGAACCCCTTACTCCAGGCAGAGTGGGCCAGGTTTTCCCTGCCACTACTCAACTGGCCACCTCAAGTTTCCACAGGGGATGCGACCCAGTGAGTTTAATCAAAGGGCACTTTCATGCTCCTTCAAAGTGCAGGCATAAGTCACACGAGGGACTATTGACTGGGATATGACGACCAGGAATCTGATGCAAAATCTAAATGCCGTGCCTTGCTGAAGTGTTTAAAGCCAGACCAGGGAAAAAAAGGAAAAAAAGAAAAAAGAAAGGAAAGAAAGGTTTCCTCTTGAAGATTTAAGAGCAGGTTCCTGCCTCAGATAGATCAGTTACATTCAAACTGCCCACAGGGCATGAAAGCTAAAAGGACGGGATTTCTGGGAAGAGTAAAAGAAACCCAAACCAAGCTGGCCCACTGCGGCTGGCTAAGGTGTTCGGCCGCACCCTGGTCTTTCCGATGGGAAAACGCGTTGCCTGTGACACTGCCTGGGTTTCCATAGGTGCCGAGAAGAGGTTCGTCTTTATGAGCAGCTTTATTTCCTACCCTAAACAAGGATCTGTCACAGTATTATGGGCTGGACATTTCAAACACCAACCAGCAGGGAACTGGTGGGGTGCAGGCAGCTGAGCATCGACTCCATCCCCGCCAGACCCAGCATGCTGGAGAACAGGAGAAAGCTGGTGAGAACTGGGGTGGCTGCGTGCCACCGGCTGGCGCGGGTGCGTGGGGCACTTGTCATGGTTAGTGGAAAGCGTGTGCCACTTGTTGAACTTTTATGATTTAAATACTGCCCTCCCCAGTCACATTTAGTGGTGCCTTGGGGGGGTTGCTGCATCGCTGATGTAACTGAGTTTTACCAAGAGCGTTGGCATTTCCCCGGGCAGCCCCTCACTGTGCTGCCGCGGGGTGGCAAAGAGCAGGCGCCGGGAGGAGGCCTGGGCGGCCCTTTGCTTCCAACCAACACGAGGCATTGAAACAAAGCCTTGCCCGGGGCTGTGCCATGGCAGTGACCGGGGGGCTGCGGCCAGGCCGCGCGGCACCCAGAGCGGGGCTGTTCCCAGAGTCCAGCCCGCGGCAGCCGGCTGGGATGCCCGGCTCACTGGTGCAAGGGGCTGCTGACAACTGAGGAGCAAGCGCGTGTCCCAGCAAGGCCAAAGCAGGTCTGTGGGTGGGGGAATTCCCCATGGGGCCACAGTGATGCGGCTGGAGGACCCCCCTCCCTTGCTTTAGGGGGGCAGCAGAGGACCTGTGTGCCTTGGGAGGGGTCAGGAACAGCCGTGGCTGGAAACCTGGTGGGGCAGCAGGTGGGGGATCGCAATGCTTCCAAAAATCTAATCTGAGTTTAGGATTGCCCCTCCCAGCCTTCCCCCCGGCTGTATTTAGTAACGCAGGCATGTGTCGGGAGCCAGTGAGCCCAACCGGCTGCAGGCGGTGCAGTCCTGTGGGGAGCATCCTGCAGACCCAGCCTCTGGCGGCACGGGCTCCAACCCCCGGGCTGCCTGCTCCACGGCGAGCGGGACGGGCGGGTGCAGGGTGCTGTCAGCTGCCCTCCGAACTGGGGAGAGCTGGGGGCACGCTGCCGGGGGCACGCTGGAGCCTGGTCAGCAGCCTCTGCCGTGGCTCGTGGTCCTCCGAAGGCAGCAGGCTCCCCGGCTACCAGGGGCTGGCAGAACAACAGGCCCCGCTCGAGTATTTGATCTCCCTTGGAAAGTCCCTGGAATGCGGGTAAATGTCTCTAAGGGCACAAATTCACATTTTTCTACCCGCAAACAGAACGGCAGCCTGTTATGAAAAATGCTAATGTCACCTAGAGCAAAACCAGGGACAACGGGAAGTATTTTTAGTGTGGCGTATAGAAGAATTATTGTGGGAAGCCGACGCGAGGGCAGATCCTGAGTGCTGCGGGTCGGCACAGCTCTGCTGCAGCCCCGGGGACGAGCTCATCCACTCTGGGAGCCCGAGGGTGCCGGCGCGGCCGTGGTTTTCGATGAGCTGCCATGGAAGCCCCCCAGAAGAGACGTGGCCGCACAAAGGCCTCCACTGTCAGGAGGGCTCTTCTTCCTCCCTGCTCCCAGTCTTTTCTCTCGGATAGTTTCCGCCAAGTGCTGCATTTAAAGAGGTGTCTCAGAGATCTAACATCTGGCCATGAAAGATGGTGTCCTTGATGCTGATATGTCAGGGTAACACCTCCACATCCTTTGGGCAGTGTTAATATTTGGACAGTGTTAAAATATAACCCAGAGTTTCTTCGTTTAGATTAATGCGCTGGCTGCGCCCCAGTGCTGGCCACCTGCGAGGCACCGCCTGGATTTCCTCCGGCTCCTGAAGCCGCACAGGGCTCAGGGCTTCACTCTGGCACTCCCTGTTTAAACAAAATACACATTAATGTCTGCGGAAGTAATGCCTGAGGAATAGCTGCAGACATGATTAAGGGCTGTGGAGAAAAACAGTTAAGTTGATCAGCCAAACCATTAGAAAAGCAACTCTGCAAATACCATTTTTTTTCCTCTTGAAAATACAGGAGGCGCCTGAGGTCGCTGGGAGCTGTGCTCTGAATATTCATGGGGTGTCACCCGTCCTCAGGCAGCACTGGTTTGCACCGAGGATAAGGAAGGCCACCAACTGTTAACCTCTGCAGTTTAGTCTTCCGTGTCCCGCATTAGGACGCTATGGAAAAGCTGGAAGTGGCGGTCACGGTGTATCAGTCCTGACACCGGCTGCGTGAAATCAGGCTGAACTGCGGTGCCTGCCCGAGGAGAGGAGGCCTGGGCCAGCGGCTGGGAGGAAGAGGAGGGTGTTCTCACAGCCAGGGGGGCAGGGGAAGCGCGGAGCCGGGCTTGGGGACTGTGGGGCACGGACAGACAGACAGAGTTCCCGTGGGACAGACGCTGAGGGCTGACCAGCCCTGAGGGCATCACATCCTGCTTGTGCCATGGTTCTGACTTTATCATCTAGTCACGATTAAACTCGGCCATTTAAAAATCAGATGCAAAGAGGTGGGGACTGACCCGCAGGCGCTCAGGGACGTGCACGCTTCTCCCTTTACGCTGTCGCAGGCGGCAAATAAACTTTGGAACAAAAGTTGGAGCTGTTTCGGTTCAGGCAGAGGATGGAGCGGGGCATTGCCCTCGCTGCCCTCGCTGCCCCTGCCGTGTCCTGCCGTGTCCACCCCCTGCAGCACAGAGCCAGTTTGCTGCTGGCTGGGGAGGCAGCGTGTGAGCTGCAAGGCTGCGGGGGGCACGGGGCGCGCTGCCCTCCCACCCCGGGTCCTGCACCCCTGGGCTGTCCCCAGTCTCCGCTGGTGCTCGCTGCCGGCACTCGCCCGGGAGGTGCGGTTTGGCACCGCAGCGCGTGGAAACACCCATGGAAAAAGCAACCCGAGAACAGCGTGGCTCTGTCCTGCGGCCCCGCTTGTACAACAGCCATCTGTGTGCTGGCCTCTGCGCTTGCGGGAAGCGCTGGTGAATTAAAGGCCGAGGAACAAAACGTTTCATTTTGGTTTGTGGTGTGTGCGTGTGTGCAAGGGCAGCAGGAAGCACGGCGAGGGCTCTGGTGAGCTTTCTGGCCCCCAAAAAGGAAAATGTAATTCCAGTGCCGTGCCCACATAAGGCTACGCAGATACCTTGTACGATGTGCGAGACAAACCGGCTCTCGGGAAGTTCCTGACCACAGTCCAGCTCCATGAGACAAACACAGCCCAAAATCACAGTCCCTGTGCTACGGGGTGCTGGGATGCTGCCCATCGCTGCCCTGGGAGAGATGGGGACAAAGGGCCTCCCGGTGCTGCCGGGGGTTGCACAGCCGGGATGGAGACAGGCTGAAGACCAGCCTGGACCCAACGGCTGGGTCCCCATCGTGGGAAACCACCTCATCCCCCAGCACAGGGGGTGAAGTCTCCGTGCCTGTGGGGTGCAGGGGGGGGGTGATGTCCCCCAGGATAGGAGCGGCATACGGGGCAGCCGCCCTGCCTGCACGGGGCACGCGCCCCGGCTCGACTGAAGAGACCTGTTTGTCATGGCCGGGCTTGCAGAGCGGACTGACAGGCACGCAGCGCTCGCTGGAGCAAGCCTGATTTTTCCATCCTAACCTGTCACTTCTTGTCTTGCCTTTAGCTTTTCATCACACGGTTTAAAAGGTCTTTTGTTAGCACAGGAGCTGTGTTGCTGCATCTGGAGAGGGATGAGCACAACAGGCTCGGCGGTTCTGTAATGCAGCAGCGAGGGAGTAAGTACGCCTTAGTCATGGAGAAGCTCAGGAACGCGATGGGATGTCATCGAAGCTGAGCTCTAGTGCAGACACAAGGAAACCGCTGTCCTTACACTGTTTGTAAACTGGCTGATGGTGTTTGCAGAGGGATCCCACTTCTTTTAATTGTCTGTCCTCCTGCATCCCAGGCGAGCCAGCATCCCTCCCCTCCCCGGTGCAGTGGCACTGCCAGAGCTGCTCGTCACAACTCTGCTCTCCTCCAGCCACAGGAAGGTCCATCCCAAACCCCAGGGCAATTATGAGAACCCCTCAACATTAGGCACAGTCAGTTTATCGAGCAGGTAATTAAAGGTGACTTGCTGTTATTAATTTGGAGATTCCTGGAGCATGCGATTGTTCAGTCCCTGTAACAGCACCAGAAAAGAAAAATTGCTGCAACAAGTTTTCCTTGGATTTGAAAAGTGACCTTTCTTTTCTGAGTAAATTCAGAGCTGCAAAACCAGAAGGCTGGTGCCTTCCAGTTGAATGGTTTTTGAGTCCTGTTCCACTAAAAGTGTTGCTTTTTAAGCCTCGTCAATCTAAGGAAATTTGTTTAGGCAGTCTCAAGGGAAGGTCCTGGCAGAGTATTAATAGGTTTCTTTTATGAAAGAGACCTTTATTCACTGGTCTTTAAGCCGGCCTGTGTCTCGTTCGGCATTTGAAACTCCTGTGCAGAGAAAATGTCTGTCTTTGACAGTCTCCATGCTCCAGCACCGCTGTGGGGCTCCGAAGGAATTTGCTAAGCCCATAACGAAACATCTGGCTCAACAATAACACAGCTGCGCGTGGCGCCTTCTCGCCCTGGGCGGTGAGGTGCGGTGGCCCTCGGCGTTGCGGGCATCGCAACCAGCGCTGCGGCTCGGTGCAGCCTGCTGCAGGGGGCACGCTGGGTGCGGGCAGCGCGCTGGCAGACAAGCCATACAGGAAAAAGTAACCGACCCTGCTGTGCATGCGTTCTTACCCCAGAGCTGCTGCAGCTTGCTTGCTGAAATCGCATTAGGACAGAATGCTCCATGGAAAAGCCCTTTTCCCACTCTGGATAGCAGATGGAGCTAAGGTGGGGGCAGCTGGAACTCCGGAGGATGGGGGGATGCCTGCAGCACTTGGGACCTGCAGACCTGGAGTCCCATGGGGAAGGTTTCGCCCCGTTTCATCCCACAGCCACCTTCCCACAGCTCTCACCGACACGGGCTGCTTGCTTCGAGCCTAGGTGCGAGGGGTGGGCACGGGGTGCCCGGGTGATGCTGTGGGACAAATTTCTAGCAAAGGCTGCAGAAAAGCAGTGGGAGAATTACCATTGCCAAGAGAGTGGAGCAGTGAAATACGGCAGCACTTTGCACAATTTAAAAAAAAATAAAAATCTGATCAAAAAAAGTGTACCCAGCCGCTGCAGCGCTGGTCCTGCAGCCAGCCGGCCGATGAGGCACAGCCACGGCTCACCCTCGCATCAGCAACCGGGGCTGGGCATGCACGTCGTGGTGGGGTTCCCTGCCTGCACGACAGTGTGGAGCCAGCACCTGGCAGCTGCTTGAGCACGTACAAGCGGCCTCATGAGCGCTGCCGGTCATGATTTGGTCAGAAGGCACTTTGCTTTGCAGGCAGGCACAATACCGGTCCCTTCGGTTTTCTTTCAGCAGCAGGACAACGCAGCGTGTGGCTGCGTAGAGTCGCGAATCAGGAATCCCTGCAGACGTGCAGGGGGGACGGGAGAAGCAGCGTGGGAGCAGCGCCGTGCCCCGGGGCTGCTGGCGGTGCCTGCACGCGTCACCTCCTGAAATGAGGCAACAATGCATAAAAACCTCATTGTGGAGAGATTTACTGTTTGGGTGATTTGGCTGAAGAAGTTGAGTCAAAAAGTAAATAAAAGCTCAAATTAGATTTATATAGGCATAAATAACCTCACTTTTTATAGAATAACACAGAGCCATATGAAGTGTTTTAGCTCGGTCCCAAAGCAGCAGCTGCTGCCAGCCTCCGGGACGGCGTTTCCCCTGGAACACACCAGCGCTTCATGAACACTCGTTTTTGCACCTCTACGGTTTTCTCTCTGGGCCTTTTAAGCAATTTTTATTGTCCTGTTTCTATAGCCACCTCAGGCTGCCTTCAGGGTGTGTTTTTCTCACCTGAAGCCACTGAATTTTCAGTTTTATTGGTTATAGGTATCTGAAATCACGTTCTTTTAAGAATTGACTGCACTAACAAAACTCCTTAAAAGTTTCTGTTTAAGGCAATTGTCTTCCACCCAGCAATGAGATTCTGACAGAGTTACTCTAAAGGTGAACAACTTCTCTGTGGCTGTGTTACCACCAAGGTGAATAACAAGGATCCCATCGATTCCAACAAGTCAGGCCTGAGTCACTTCATTGCACAAGGATCCAAGCAAACAGATTTTTTGTTGGAATACGTTGTAAAGGAGAATGCTGCTTAGCTTTTCTTGCCGAGAAGGGTGTGACAGGCAGCCTGCTCACCGCCCCTCCAAACCCCCAGCTCTCGGCCGGAGCAGAACAGCCTCTTCCAGGTTGGGAGGACGAGTCCTGCAGAGCAGAGCTGCTCTCGTGCTCAGGGCTGTGCGCTGCAGGAAAGGTCGGGAGAGCTTCTTCCTTCCCTCCCTTTAAGGATTTCCCTACCCTTCCTGCACAGCCCCCCCAGCATCTGTCCCCTACAGCAACCAGCTCCTGCCCTGCCCCCCCTCGCTCACTCCTGATGAGGGCTCCTTCTCCATGGCCCATGAATAAATCTCGGGGCCCGGGTGTTTTCCGTAGACCTCCGAGGGAAACCTGTCCAGTGGCTCCGGATCTGCCTGCCCTGTGGCTCTGCCTTGAGAAACCTGCGCAAGGCAGCGGGGGCAGCAATCCTTTCTGCCAGACCCCAGCCAGCTCCCCAGCCGCTCCCCAACACCCATGGGTGAACTGACACCGGGCCCCGAGCGTGCAGCCCACGGACAGTGGGACACGGCCTTCCTGCCACCCGGATAGCTCCTTTCTGAGGAATTTTATTTCGAGTCTTACTGTTTGTCTAGACTAGAGACTGCAGATATATACAAACAATCAGCATTTGCTTAAGCAAAGGGCTCCCTTCCTTCAAGCCCACCTCCCTCGCTGAGCTATATAAAAGCATCGTCCCAGCCACTGCTCGGTTTTTGATTGTTTTTCTCCCCAGCCAAGCCCTGAAGGCTCCCCATGGTTACGCGCAGGGCTGTGCACAGGACCAGGAGCCCCCCAGCAGGGGCCAATTTCCCCTCTGGCCTGGGGACGCGTGGCCCTGGGGTGGGACAACCCCGGTGATGAGGGGGATGCCCTGGGAAAGCTGGGAGGAGGAAGGTGGCCCGAATGGAGCCGCTGTCCTTAAACAGCCTCTGCCTTTCCCCTGGCGAAATCCTCCCAAATCACAAACAGACGGTCCCTTTTCCTTCCTCAAATATTTCTTAAAAAAAATAAAAAAGGGACCACAAAATGAGACAGCACTGCAAATATTTGTAGATTCAGATCAGTTAAGCTTTGAAAAACTTCAGCTTGCAAAACTTCAGCTGCAGCGAGGTTTCTCCCCCGCCAATGGTTATTTTCTCTCTGCCGGCGGCTCTGCCCCCCCTCCCGCTCACCCGGCTGGCCCGCAGTCGGGGGGAGCAGGTGAAGGACCCCCCGCGCCTGGCACAGCCCCTCTCACCGCTCTCCCTGCGGCTGCCGGCGTGTGCCAGACGCAGGCTCCAGCTGCGGGCCAGGGCTCAGGCGCAGCCACCCTTCCCCTCGGGGCTGCCACGCTGCAGGACGCAGTCCTCCTCCACCAAAGAGTCTATTTTCAAAGCGCTTCCTCTCCTAGACCATCTTGAGGAAATACTGGGGGTAATTGCACTCACTGAGCCTGTTAAATAACTAACTTCAGTTAAGCCTCAAGCAACAGCACTGGGCAATGAGTCACTTTTATCCAAGGAACATCCAAGCATCCGCAGTTCTGCAGTCCGTCAGGAAGGCTTCCCCAGGAAGGCTGTTGCCTCGTGCCGGCAGAGCTCCCTCCCGGGAGGGCGACTTCGCACGGCTCGTGTCTCTCCACACGCCCTTGGCCCCTGCTCTGCTGTTTCGGTCTCTCTGTATTACTTTGGCTCTGTCTCAGCCCGTGTCACCAATGCGAGCCAGCGTCTCGGGCGTGTGGATGGTGACGCGCTCTGGCCCGTGAACACAGCAGCACCTCACTTTTTTCCCTCTTCCTCTTCCCGCTTCCCCCTTCCTGCGCTCCTGGGCAGCACGCCTGCCCCGAGACCGGGAAGGGAACCCAAGCGAGACCTGGGAGACATTCATATCCAGAAAGAGTTTATTCAAAGTTTTAGGAAGATCTTTGGCTATTGTCAGTCATATTTAGCGGAACAGTTATACAGAACATTTGAGTTTAGATCGGAGCTGAACGTTCGTGCAGGAGGCCCAAAGTCCTTCTGCTGTCCGTCTTTGGCCACCTATAGGAGGAACTGAAGAGGTTTGTGCTTTGCGGATTCACAGGCTGTAGCGCTGGCAGCAGTTACTGCAACGCATGGTGCCAAATCCACCATCAGACCATGCAATGCACCCCTGCACTCCGTGACAGAGCTGGGTAAGGATCAAAGCCCCCCAGGTGAGGGTTGAGCTCACCCGTTCAGCTCGCACAGACTGCTCCAACCGTCAGCTTCACACGGGCTGTGCGGGACCCCTGCACCACGCGGCAGCATCTGAATCGAGCTGCATCTGCATCCACAGAGAGGTTTCCCTGGGCAGCACCGACATTCCCGTTACCAGCAGCACGGAAAGCGCTACCGGCCCCGTGGCACTGCCACCCCCGGCCTTGCTGCCTCCCGGGAAGGGCGGCCGAGGTGCTCGGCACACCGTGGCCCTTGGTCAGCACAGTGAGACCTGGTCCCGTCCATGGCCTCACCCTGCCCCATCTGCTCTCACTGGGCAGACAGCAAACCGTGTGCAGCCAGGACGAGCAGTTCGAGCATCCCAGCGCCTGGATTTTCCAGCTACAGAAGCCCCATGCAAAGCTTGGGGAGAAAACGAACAATCTTCCTCTTCCCGCCGGTGCGCCCGGCACACGGAACAGCTCGGCACAGCGCGCCTTTCCGACCGGGGCCGCTGCAGCTGAGCCTCCCTGCAGCGCCCCGAGCACAGCGACACCCATGTCTTAAGGCCCTCATCACCCTGGCTGTCCGACCACAGTCTGGCCAGAGGCTTTTCGTCCGAGCTGTTCACGCCAGCCTGAGCTGCTCGACCAGGGCCGCGTACAAACATGGCTCTTCCTCCAGCCGCCCGGCAGGAGCACGGCGCAGCCTGGGAGAAGCCCACTCAGTCAGAGCCCGAGCATCCCATCGCGTCCCTGTTCCCTGTCCTGCTGCCTGCTTCTTCGTTAGCTTCTCTTTCGTCTCCCTGCCTGCCTGCCTGCAGCACGATGGGGATGGGCTGAATCGGCAAGGATTGCTGACACCGTCCTCCGTCGGGGACCCTTGCTGCGGGCGGGGGGGAGGTCACGGTAACGGTCTGGGGGCTCATGTGCTGCACTGTGCACAGACCCCTCCCCTGGGGTCCCATCGCCCCCCGCTCCAGCTGAAGCTCACGCACCCCGTCAGACGGCACGCAGCGGCCCCTGCACAGGAGCTTTGGTTTGAAGCGATGGCCTGGACAGAGCTGTGGCACAAGGTGCTTGTCAAAGTCACACGACAATCTCTGCCCACAGCCTGCTCCTGCCGCGCACAGCAACCCTGCCAAGCGCCTCGGCTTCTATTAATTTTCTGGACAGACCCTCCGCGTGCTGCCCGCTGCCGGCCCCGTCAGACGGGCCAGCGTAGCCCTGTAAGTTTAACTTTCTTGAAAGCCAGAGCTCGTGACCCGCAGCGGGCAGCTGCAGCAGCCGCCTTCGTTCTAGATGACAAACTACAGCAAAACACAGCACCATGTCTTCACTGGGGCGAGCATCTTCTCATGCTTACACTGAATTTCAGTTTTAATATCAAAACTAAAGACTCACACGTTTTGAGCTGCTAGACGCATTAATTTCACGCTTTTGCTCCTGACACTCGGGAGGCACAGGATTTTGTTAAGCTGTTTAATTGCAATAAAATTTTAGCAGACAGTGCTCTACAAGCTGCAGAAATACCTGAAAGGCTCGAGCGGATGCCAGCAGTGCAAAAAGGCCGAAGCACGTGTATGCCGAGACAGGGATTTCAGGGAATTGCCATTTGCAGATCACAAAACCGAGGCCCAAAGCAGACCGCGCTGCAGTGGTACCTTTCTCCCACGTAGGCAGATGAAGGCACTGGCGGCGCAGGATTGCGCTGGTGGGGACAGACTGCGTAAGGAGCTGACGCTGTCATGTGAGGGCTGCGGTCACAGCCCCGTACGATAGCCTGGCATCGTTGAGATGATCCTTTTACACAAAGCAGACCCGAGCTCTCTGTCCCTCGGTGTCGATCCCACGCAGGAGGGCGGTGGGGATGGCCCAGCGCTGCCCCCGCAGCACGGCTGGCAATGAAGGGGGCTCATCCACCGGCACAGTGGACAGCAAGGCAGCGCTGGGCAGGAGCAGGCTCCAATCTCGGGGTGACACCTCCCTCCTCACTGCCATGCTGGGGTGCCGTCGCACCCCCTGAAACTCTGTCCTCTCCCCACGCCTCCGCTCTCACATTCACCCGAGCTCCCACCGCGCACGTTCTTCTGCAGCAGAGAAAACAAGGACCCCCTCCTCTCCACCACCGCCCTCTGAGGCTCTGCTGGTTTTTTAACCCTGGCAGGGGTGGAAGGGGGATCCCCTTTTCCTGCACACCTCCCCAGGCAGGGGAGAGGGGAAGGGTCTGTTGGAAATCCCACCTCTAAAGGGCTTGCGCGGAGGTAACGCTTGCTCTGGGAACAAGTCCAGCCCTCTGCGCACAGAGGCACATGACCAGCATCCCCATCCGTATAGGTTAAACGACAGATGTTTGAGGTCCAGAGGAGCATCCCCACGCTGGGGACATGCCCTAACCACCCACCATTCTCTTTTCTGGACTTGATGCACACCATACACCCCTTACGCTAGCTTACTTGGTGTCAAACACTCAAAAAAAGAAAAAAAAAATGGAAAAATTGTGACTGCACACTGTGTGAGGCTCAGGCATGTCAGCGCTGAGAGCACAGCACTCGCTCACAGTCCCCCGAGCTCCCCACGCTGCCCGGCACAGCCCCCAGTTCCACATGGGACTGGGGAGGGAAGGCGGCTGTGGGGGGAGCAGCTCTGGCCCAGGGACTGCCAGCATCCCCCCCCCAGACCTTCAAGGAACACCCCACTGCGGTCAGGGGTCTGGGCTCACCCCCCATCGCATCACACCCCTGCAAGGGCTACGCAGCCAGTCAAGGCAAAACCAGCCTGAACACCCCGGGAGAAGGCTGCAGCATGCCAGGGCGGTTAGCTAACAGTCTGTCACTTAAAAACTCGGGGTTGTGTTGGTTTTTTTTCCCCGTTTAATTCTCTTCCAGCCACCCATGCATGGCTGCGCACGTGCTGGCAGGCAGATCCCCCAAGGGGGAGCCACGGAACACACTAATGGACCCTAATGGACCCTGACTCGCCGTTACGGGATGCTGTTGGGATGTTGATGCCTGTGCTGAAATAGCATTCCACAGGGGATTCACTATTTCTACCGCCGCTTACACTCGGGGTGCGCACTTTTGGCTGCCTTGACATTGCAGGGTTTAGAACAATGAGGTGTCTTTAAAAAAAAAAAAGTAGAGACATTTCCCTCGTAACAAAAGGAAGAGGCAGTAACAAATCTAAGCACTGGGCTTTATTTTTCATTCCCGCTTTACTTATAACCAAAGTGCCTGTATCCAAAGGCTGGCCCAAGGGAGCTGTATTACTCCTCCCGCAACATCAGGTCTACACCTCCTCTCTTGGTTTGGCTTACAGGACAGCCCCAGGCACTCAACAACCCGTGGCGGACAAACAACCCCAGGAGCACATGGACAGGGATACCCCGCAACACGTGTCCGTCACCCCCACAGCTACGGCTGTCGCTGTCACCTCGGGACGTTCCTGCTCTGCTCCAGCTGCAGCACTTCATTTACTCTTTAAACACCCCCACGTTACAGGAGCATCGAGTACGGAACAGCGCAGGGCCGGACAAAGGGTAAGAGGGCTTCACCCCCCACAGATGGATGTGGGTCTCACCTGCTCAAACGCTGCCACGGGCTTGGCCCGCTCCTCCCAGCGGCGCGGCAGAGCTCGCGCGCTCCCGCGGCAGGCACGCTTTCCCCCAGCTCTCAGTGCAAGTCATTTTATCATCAGCAAGCAAACATCCACAGCACAGCGCACACTTAAAGAGAAACCAGCATCTTCTGTAGCAGAAAGAAAACGCAGCAATTGTGAGCTCCTTGCACACTCACCTCCGCAAAACACATTCCAGTTCTCTGGCAAATAACATACACATTTCATATAAGAAAAAAAGATCGAGCACGGAGACATCTGCCAGCCTCGACTACCTGATATTTGCAGTGACTACCGGACACATCGCTTCACATAGGGAGCAAATCAGGTTATCCACGGAGAGTCAGTGCCGGAGCCTGGGGCAGTGTCACCCCATCGGATCCAGGGGGGACGGGGACCTCCCTGGGAACACAGAGCTGACGCGCAGGGCGAGGGCGCTGGCGGCTCAGAGGGGAAGGTACGCTGGCTCTTGGAGGGGGTCACAGAGACACGACAGGGAAAACCTGGCACTGCAGCATTACAGGCACAGCCACTCCCCCCAGAACAGTTTAGGGTGGAAAGCTGTTTTCCATAAAATCTGTGGTCAGACCCAGCCAAAATAAAGGCCACACTTTAAATGCTTAATGACTTCTGAGTCGCAATAGGAACACAACGTCGCTCTGTGGAGACACGCTCGCCGGCAGCGGCTGGAGGCTGGCGGGACCGGCCAGGAGCGCTGCGGCGTCCGCGTCCCGGGGCCGGAGGGTTGAGCCGGCCGGGTGTCCCAAGGCAGAGCTGCACCCTTCCCACCTCGCCAGGGTTAAACCAATGGCCCTGCGGGCCAGCTCGTTATTTGTACGTTATTGTACGCTCTGGAGGAGAAAGCTACAGCTACATCTTGCTGCAATTTTATATCAATTGCTTTCAGAAGGTAATCACCCAGGTTAATCAAACTCTTCAAACCCATTGCTTTAGCACAGTTGTCAGCAGCCTGTTAGCGTAAACTTCCAGTACGGATTTCAAAAAAATACCAACAACCCTTGTTTGCCCATGCCCATGGGTTTAGCATGCCAGAAGTTACTTTTGAGATGTGTTATTTCCAAAAGATTATTGCAAGACCTTAGTCAGAAGAAGCTTGGAGAGACTTTATAAAAACCAGCACAACACAGAACCTCCGTTCCAGTCCCTCCCAGTCAGACACGCCGTGTACCTCCCACCCGCAGGCACAGCAATTTCCTTTGCTTCCTCCCCAAGGAAACACTCTCCTGCAAGCTGTACTGGATGCAAGGGGGCACTTAGTTGCTTGCAAGTGAATAGCCAGGCTCTAACTTTTTTTAACCTTCCCCTTCTCATGTACATGGCAAATGACCCCGGTGCTGGTGGGACCGTGGGGAGCCCGCTCCGCCCCCGGGCTGCTCCCCGCTCAGAGGCGTTTGCTTTTGCTGCAGGTCGTGCACAGGAGGTTGGCGTTGTCCAGAGCGAAGGGTTTGCCGGTCAGCAGCGTCTCGCACTCCCGGCAGGCAAAGTGCTTCTTGTGCCAGGCCATCCCTTCTGCCTGCTGGAAGTCCTCCGAGAAGATGATCTACAGGACAGAGAGACAATTGCTTATTTCCACCCTCGTGCCAGGCTGGAGCCCGGCAGGAGCTGGAGAACCAGCCCCGCGCCTCACACCAAGCCCGTGCACCCCGGGGGCTGGGCGAGAGAGGGGGTAAAAGGCACCGGGCGGCTGCTGAGCAGCTAACCCAAAGTCACGGGCTGCAATTAAGCACTATAAACCCTTCAGGTTTTAAACGCAGCTAGAGCTGGGTTATTGCTCTGAGGCAGAGACCACGTCGCCAGCCGAGACTCATTAACAGCACACCGCTTTACCCCGTTTTCTTCAGGCACCTCCAGCTCCCCAGAGCAGCCGCAGCCTTGGTGACTGGCACCAGAAGGATGCTGGTCCCAGAGGACATGCTGGGAGGCGTGGGTAGGCGGGGAGGTTCAGACACACACCAGAGAAGCCCTGAATTGCCCCACGCCAGGACCCCAGGGCAGGCGGGGAGCACGGGGCAGAGGGAACCCGCTCGGTTCCTACCTCATCACAGCCGGCGCAGCGTGGCCGGAGGCTCTCGCAGTAATGCCGCCCACACCAGGCGGCTCCGCTCTTCCAGAAGTAGATGAGGTCGACGAGGGGCTCGGAGCACCGGCAACACACGAAGCACGCTGGGTGCCACTGCCGGGAGTACCCCGCCCGGTCGGCGTACACCACCGGGCAGTCCCCCGGCACCGCCTGCTTGCAGGTCTCGCAGCGCTGCAACAGAGAGCAGTGGAGTGAGGGTGGGCTGGGCACGCAGCGGGCACGAGCAAAGCAGCAGTGTTCAGTGCACGGGATGGGTATTTGCTATCAGACACACCGATCCACACCTCCTTTTCAATGCCTTGTTCTTAACTGCCTGGCTGGTAAGGAGCACAGTTAGCAAACCAGAGCAATGCAATCTCCAAGCCCGTCCTCAATGCTTTCCACGCAGGCTGACAGACCTACTGTGTTCCTGCTTTGCATCCCATAATGCCAAGGAGGACAGTGGAAATAAAACATTTAATTCCAGGACTGCTAAGCTGCATGGCTTAGGCTGTTTTTGTTTGAGCTCTTTGCTAAAATCCAGCCTTCACTAAAATCCAAAGGTTCTCCAAAAAATAGCGCAGACATCCCACAGCGCAGAGGAAACGCAGCATGCCGGGCCTGACAGTTTACAGGCAGATCAGGAACTTTGGTCTTTTCTCGCTGCTTTTCATGTATGTCTACACATACGGCAGCTGCCGCTCCACAGATGTCAGCACAGTACTTTTAATTTATAACAGTCCAAAGAGACAGAATTAGATTTGGCTAATCAGAAGATTAATTAGCTTCTAATGCATATTACACACAAGACCAACTGGGTTTACTCTTTATCTGTGCCTGCAGAGCGATCCTGCGATTAGGCAAGAGCGAGCTTAAAGCTCTCTCCTCTGAAGCCACCGGGCTGCTGCCGGAGTTCCTGTGTGAGCCTGGATGGCCCGGGGCGGGCCAAGGGCTGCCCAGCCCGCGCTCCCCCGCTCCCCAAAGGCGACCCTCTGAAGCAGTAGCCGGGGTCTCCTCTGGCAGAGCCCCTGGCTGCAAGGCCAGGCTGCCCCGAGCAGTCTCCGCAGCAGGCTGGCCGGGGCTCCTACAACCCACGACACGGCGAGGAGCAGCTTGCGTGTCGCACGTGTTGGGGTTCAAGCTGCTGTGCCCGACCGGAGCATTTGCACAGCGGCACGTCCCCTCCAGCACGCTCCGAGCGGCGCGGGGTCGGGAATGTCCCACCCCATGCTCAGACAGCAGCTCCATTTACAAACGCTCTGGTTTAAGCTGATGAGTCTCTAATAGGTGGGCGGACGGGATGCAAAGACAGAGTTTCCCAGCTGAGGACAAACTAACCATTCCTGCGCTGCAGGAGGGCCCCGGCGATGGGGCAGGGGCCGAGCAGGGGGGTGTCCTGCAGGGCAGCTGTGGTCCATGTCCCGAGGACCACCACCCCGATGGCACCACGGCCCGGTGGTGCAGGACCCCCGGCGATCCCCGCTGCTACAGCCCCAGTGCCGCAGCAGCAACGGCCTCTCTGGGGCGCGGAGCGAGCGGGGCTTCCTCCGGGCTCCACAAGTGCCAGCCCCCGGCCGCGCTCCCCGCCACGGCCAGCCCCTTCCGCCAGTTCACGGCACGAGAGCTGGAGAGCCCGTTCTCTGCATCTGGGGAGTTTGCTTAAACCCGCTTCTCCCTTTTCACAGCAGGAGGCTACAGGCCTTTTTACACCCACCAAGTGGCTTTTCTGTGTTCTGTCACTCATTTCCAGCACACCATGCACTTTGCTATCGCCTCCTCCTTCGTTCTGCCTGGGTTTTCAGTAAACAGCCCCAGCGCGCTTGGAGCGGTGCCACCAAGCTGACGGGCATCTCCTACTTTACCAGCAAATACCCTATGACAAGCGAAGGCAGCGCAAGAGGAGACACAAGATGTTTCCTGGCTTGGCTTTCCTGCGAGCCTGAAAGGAGATACGTCTGCTTACACTGCTCCTTCCCCTCCAAAGGGCTTCACACGCGCTTCCAAGTACTCCCAAGGCCCACGCCAACGAGGCGGCGAGCTCCAGCAGGAGCGGAGGAGCACAGAAGCCGTGCTATTTCTGGTCTCTGAACAAGAGCAGAGGTACGCGAAGCTGCCGCAGTCGGTGCGCAGCGGCTGGCAGAGCACCGCTCCCGGCACTCCGGCCTCGCTGCCAGCGAGGGCAGACAGGCGCCGATGGATTCTGCGCCCATCAGGCGCCGTTTTCCCTACACCCCCCCACCTCCCCAGGGCACCAGATTTGGGTGACTCAGGGCACCAGAGCCCAACCCTGCCGCTGCCGCCAGGCTGTCACCCTGGGGAAGCCGCCAGGCCCATCCATCCCAGCCCTGCGTATCTTACAAGATCTAACAGCGAGAACAAACACCAGCAGCCTTCCAACTCCAAGCTCAAGTTTCCTGCCAATAAGAACTGCTAAAAACCCAACATATTTTGCTGTCTCTTTCCATGGTAATTATTCACAGGGCTTTTCCTAAGCGTCATATAACTTGTATCCTCCTGCCATTTGCAGAATAAATAAAAAGTGGCTCTTCGAAATTTCAGACGGGATTACAGCCTGGTGCTCATTTTACATCTCCACCGCGTGGGGAAGAGAAGACTTGATTAGCAGAGTTACCAGAGGCGTTGGCCAAGAAAGTGTTCCTTTCTCCTAAGCTTTTTGAAGCCTGCTCTCTCCGCTGGCTGCTATTTCACAACGCCAGCTCCCACAGAAGGGGCTCCCTGGGTACCCCGAGGCTTCCCCCGCGTACTCGCTACACCGCTGGCCTCAAGCTTTTTGGGACACTGGCTCATTTTGACCAACCACTTCACAGTGCGATTCCACCACAGTGGCTTGTAACACCAGAAGACTTCCCAGTTCTGGGAGGGTTGAAGACAGTTCTGTGCTCGGTGGGGAGCATTCAGCTGGTAGGACAGGCGTACTACAGTGACGGGGCCCCCCTCTGCACCCGAGACAAGTTCAAGAAGCTGTTTGAGCTTGGTGCCTCTCCTGGTGATTTACATTGGCCCCGAGTGTTTGCCTTCACACACCCATCCCAGCACGGCTGGCCTGGGTGTGCAGTAAGGATTTAACAGCCTTGGCACAGACCGCACAAACACCCAGGGAAATCACTCCGGCTTGTTTCCTGGTGCAGCACTGGTGCTCTCTGGGTTCGTTCTCTTCTACAGCAAGGGTGGTGGTTTGGTTTTTTCACACCTCATCTTCACAAACCTATAGTTCAGACTCACACCTTGATCTGAAATAGCGCGAAGTCAAGCTATTGGTGCTGATTAAGAGCTTTGGTATTTAATAGATTTAAATCTGTGTCCTATTTTTAATGGACTCAATGAAGAAACATCACACCAACTGCTTGAGAATTGGGATCTCCAGAAGGAACTGTTCAGCTCCAAAATAAGCTATTCAGCACCTTATTTCCCCCTGTGCCCCTGAACCAACAGCACCTGTATCTTCTCAAAAAGCCTTCTTCATTGCTGCAGTCCTGCAGGTCTTTGAGTGCCGGGGACAAACACGCTCCCTGCTGAGGACAGCATGCCCAGGAGTGGCCCTGGGCAGGCTGGTGACACTCGTGGGCATCACCTGCAGCATCCCAGAGCGCAGCAGCGGAGGGGACATGGGGGACCAGGAGACACACAGGAGGTGACCACACGAGTGGAGAGGTACCTAAACCTCCACATCTGCAGCGTGCTGATGTACAGTTCAACCCTGAATACATCAACAACATGAAAACCTCCAGTGTCATCGGTTCGTGCCCTTCATTTCTCAGTCCCTTTACATCCGTCCTTGACCTCCATATCGCTCGTTTTGCTCACGCCTACTTTCCTCCTCACACATACTGATGTAAAGTGCGACATCTCTTTTCCATGGCAGAACTTTTCTTCCAGTCCAGTTCTGTGAAAGCCAGCAGACCTTCATAGAATCATAGAATCCTTCTGGAAGTTCGGCACATTTCAGATCTTGGGAGGCAGGTCAGCTGCACTAAATCCCGCACGGGAGATCAGATTCAAAGGAGCGGTGTTTTGTTGGAGTGGGGAACGGGAGGTCTGTCTTCAGCAAGAAAGCGCAGTGCCCCACGAGCCTGCTGCGAGCCGGGCCGCACAGCGTGTCGGTCGAGGCCATCTCCTGCAACTGCTTTTGAAACTGTTCCATTTTTCAGCTAGTGCCTCTAGAAAAATGATGCTTTAAACTATGTAGAATAACAGCACAGTTATGTATTTATTTGGAAGGACAAACTTGCAGTCTAAATAAGCCCTCATTGCTAAGATGACTTATTAATATGTTTAATGGAAACCTTCCTTTTTTGGCTGTTTTTTAGCTTAAAATTCTTTGTCCAATTCAATATTTTGCTGCAATAGTGAAAAACTTTTAACGTGCATCTGACTTTGAGTCCAGTGATACAGTAACAGAAACGGCCACAGCAGAGGGCAGACATTACCCAATATGGAATGAAAATGAAGCCTGCTCTTAACGTGTTACAGCCTCAGAGCAGCGATGGCTAGGAAAATCTTGCCTTAGACACTCAAGACACCATTTTTCTCCCAGCTTTAAATCCTCCGCTGCAAGCGACCCACACAAGGGCCGTACAAAGTTCTCGCTCACCGCATCTCGTAGGCATTTGTTCAACACCACAGCGGCCGCTCCAGGCAGCGCAGGGAGAATACAGATCAGAAAGGGTGTGAGGGAAACTCAGCTGTTTCCCTGTGGAAATGTAGTTTTATGTCCAGAGACACACGTGGTCTGTTCAAAGCTCCCCGGAGCAATTACAGCCCTGGGAGCACTATCTCCGTGCTCACAGCTCTGCGTTAATTAGACTGAGCCACCACCTACCATCACTCGTGGTCTTTCCTCTTGCGCTGGTCTGGAAGCCTCGCTGGAAATACTAACTCGCAGGAAACCGGTTTCTGATCTCAAGCACCTTACTGACTCACGCTCGCATGGGGCCGTGTCATGCCCAATCTTTCAAAGCTGCCAAGAATCTACACTTGAAATCACTGGCTCCTACAGCTAATGGAAAGTTTGCTTACCTTGGTGGAGGGAGGGAGATGGTGAAGAGGAGATGACCCAGCCCTCCCCATCCCTGATGGACGGATCCTTGTGCTCAGCAGGAGCACGCAAGCGGTCCCGCCGGGGCCTTTCACAGTGCTGTACCAAAGCACACCACGATGCAACTGAGCATCGCAGCACTGCTCCGGTAGTTTGAAAAAGCGCTGCAGTGGCCTCAGAGGAGCCCACAGGGGCAGGACTGTGAACAAGGAACAGAAAACCCTGGCTGGTCCAACCTTTTTCCCTTCTCTAGCTGAGGCTGAATCCGTTCCCTGAAAGCTCCCCAAACTCAGAGCAGAGCTGGGACACCCCTGCAGCACAGCCTGCCACTGGAGCACAGCACTTACATAGAGCCCTTCCGTGGGCGCACGCTCCACGGCCCCGTTGGTGGACTCGGGGGGTTTGCCGGCAGCGATGTTCTTGTCCTGGGGCTGCTGCTTCTCCTCCTCCTTCCCGCCACCACCCTGGCCCGGCAATGCCACCTCCCCAACGCCCAGCGCCTCAGCTTTGTACTTCTTCACAAAGTCTTCCATCAGCTTCAGCTCGCCCTCCGCGAGGCCGCGGCACTGGGATGGGTCCTGGTCGTACAGCGGGAGTTGTCTCATCAGCTGCCGTCGGCGATAGTACGCCCCATCCGTCCCCGCCACTGGCTGCATCTCCTTTGGGATCAGCTCCATGTACTGCATGGCCTGGGACAGCGAGAGCACCAGCAGTTACTTTCTTTGCAAACAGATGCTGCGCTCACCTTACGGAGCGGTGGCACAAAGCCTGCCCCTTCCCCTCCCCTTCGAGTCGTTCTAACCCACACTTCGAAATCAAAGATGAACTTACTGAAATGCAAGCGGCAGCCAGGCTACTGTTAATCATTTAATCCTCAGAAAACAGGTTAGTTTTGTTGTGAGTGGTTTTGGTTTTTTTTTTTTTTTTTTTTTTTTTTGTTTGTTTAAAACCCCCAGGCTGCCCAGGAAAGCAAAGCAGCAAAGACTTGCTTCACTACTTTGCGCCCAGATCCCAACACAGCCTCCCTCGCTGGCATTAGCACGCCACTGTTCCAGGTAATTTGACCACAAGGCTGCTGAAAAGACCAGAAACTCATGAACGTCAAACCCAAGACCGGCCAGCTGCCTCCTGCCCCGTGCCAGGGCAGGGAGAGCCCTGGGGAGCGGGTCAGGCAGCACCAAGAGCCCCCCAGAGCCCTCATGGGCTGCGGGCAGTATAGTTTACAGTAAGAGATCCCCTGTCAATAAATTAAAAAAAAGTCATCTTAATACAGAAAAAGTAGCCAGGCAGCAGTTGAGCCTGTAACACTGACAGCCACCAGCTCTACCCAAGCGTGGACTTTGCAGTAAAGGTGTTTGGTCACCGATGCCCTGCAACATGGAAAGTCAATGCCCAGGAACTCGCCCAAATACGGCCTGCACTCAACCGGCCACTCGCCACTCTCTTCAAAGCAGAGCAAACCGCGACCTTGCGGGAGGTCTGCCCCACAGCGAGCTTGCATTTGCAGGCCGGTGGGGTCTGTATGGTTAACTTCTTCTGGCCTGGGGCGAAGGGGAAGGGAGTTTTCCACTGGAGGCATTTTTCTTATTGTAGTGTGAAGAGCGAAGGGGCGGCCAGTTGGCGCTCTGCCACCCCGGTTTAAAGACCGGCATCCAGCTGCGTTAGATTTGTTTCTTACTTGGTCAGCATCTGAAAACTGAGTTTTAAGAAGTAGAGAAGCAATTAACTGTTTACTGTACAGAGTCTGGTTTGATAGGGCCTCTTACATACAGAAAGGTCTGCACAACACTGAACAACTCATCACATCTGTGAAAAACTTGCAAGTCGGCTCCCACCTCCGCGACCCGCAGCCAGAGCAGCGCGCGGGGCAGGAGCCCTGCGGAGCGGATAGGTGATTTAAGGGAGGCAGGGCTGCTTCCCCCTTCCTGGGGGTGCATGTGATATTAGACATCAACACTCAGTATCTCGCGTCCCCGTGCACAGGGTAGGATTGATATCCACAAGTTTACTGGGGGAGGGCTGCCATCCCGCAGGAGACGGTGCTGCTCGGGAAGCGCTGGTTAGAGTGCCGCAGGGTGATCTGGCGCACAGATGGCTTTCACAGGAGCGAGCAATCCTAATAGGAGCTACAGAAGCAAGAGACAGGAATTCCCTGACAGCTCCTCCCGGGCCTCACACAGGCACTGCCCTACAAAATAAACACACCGCCAGTGAAAGCCGACAACTGGGACGAGCAGCAACCAAAGCCTCGACACTGTACAACCCCGAGCGTCAAGACAGCGCACGCTCCGCAGCCCGCGCTGCCTTGGTTCAGCCGCAGCAGGAGCACTAGCAGAGTCGTAACATGGTAGGATCTTAATGGAAGAAATTCTTAATCCAACTACAGGCGTGCCAAGACTCACGGACACTTAAACCAGAGCTAGGAGAATAGCACCGTGCCAGCACGTGCGTCCGAAGCCTCTTGTTCCACTCCAGCACCAGACTCTCCGCTGCCAATGCAAAACGTCTGTGCCGAGAGGGAGGCAGAAAGCAAGGTCCCCAACCCAAACTTTCTTCAAAGCATGGTTGGGCTGGCCAGCCCCAGGCGGGGTCACACGCAGGGGGCAGGGGCACGTGGTGGGATTTCACTCCCTGATCAAGGGAATGCTTAAAGTCATAATTGCAGATGCTATAAAATACATCCAAAGAATAGATCAGGGAAAAAAAATTGAACTTGACACAAAAAAAAAAATAAAGCGAAGGATAATAAAAATCTGTTTCTTCTGCTGCTGCCATGTATTATTACAGTCAAATACTTCACTGTGTTGCCTGAGCACAGATAATTGAGGAAGAGCATTTTAAGTTTTCACTGCTAACTACTGGATTTTGCGGATATTTTGTGATCTGTTCTTTTCACTTTCCCCAAGGACCCCGAATATCTGCTTCATAACTTCTCCAGGCTCAGTTTAATGAAAACGCTCTCTGCACTTCCTCCTATTATTGGACCATCCACCTCAGGACAATATTAAAAACAACCCCAAGTTTCCAGCCTGCCTCCAGAAGGAAATCACTGGAGCGAGGCAGTTGTGTGCTAAAAGCTTTTTGGCCCAAATCCCCTTCGAACGATCCCAAGAATGGCTGACATCCAGTGCTTCTCCTAAAAGTTTGTCAAGTCGGTCTTCAAGCCAAAATTTATCAAGGTTGTCTTCAGAGCTCCTGCACACTGTTTACTTGAACCAAGACATTTCCCGGTCTGGTCAGAGAGCTCCAAAGCTCTCACGACGCACGCACCCGCCGAGCTGCAGGGACCAGGTTTGCTGCTGCGGGTGGGGGCCCCGCGTCCCCGCTGTGCGGGGCTGCCTTTGAGATCACCCCAAACACACACTTGCGAGGGGGCACGGTTGGGGTTCGGGCACGGCAGAAGAATGCAGCCCTGGAGCTGCGGGGTTTGGCACGGCGCGCAGCATCGCGCTGCAGCCGGCTCGCCGAGCAGCGAAACCCGGGTTCGCGATAAACGCGGGGCTGGGCAGCACGCTTAATGAATCAGACGGGTGGAAGAGTGCCATCATTGTTCTCCCCAGCCCTCACGAGCTCCCTGAGTCCCCATGGGACCTGCGGAAGGCAAACGCTGGTTAAACAAACATTCCTGCGGGGCCAGCTCCTACCAGAGGCAAGGGAAAGGCAGAGGCGGCTGCGAGCAGCAGCGCTACGACTGAACGGGCGGGCCGTTGGGTACGCGGGGGCTCGGTCCCTCACTAAAGCCCGGCGGGCTGCTTCAATTGGCACCGCAGGTCCAGGCTGCACCCCCAGTATGGGCTGCATGCCCCCCCAGCCAGCCTTTCCAACGGGTGATAGCAACTGAGCCTGAAGAACAAACGATCAGCCTGCCTCGCGGGTCCGCAGCGGCAATTTCACGTTTGTTTCGCCAGTTCTTCTTAAAAAAAATCTGGTTGCAATTTTCAGCAGCTTTAAACTATTTGTTTAATTTGAAGAGCAAAAGCTGTCCACTCATGACAGCGTAACACGTAGCGTTTTTAGCACCCCGGCAGCTAAACGCTTTCCCGCGAGAAGAGCTGTGCTGGCTAACGCTGCCACGCGCCCCAAGCCCCCTCCATTCGCTCCTGGGAGGGAAGGTGGGCTGGGGGCTTGGGTTTGGATCCAGCCCTTGGCAAGGGACTATGCCCCCCCTCTCCCCTTTTTACCCTGAGTTCTCCTTAAAGATATTTCTCTGTAAGGTCTGGTATCTGGGCCACGCTCGGTTTAGCGGTAGGGAAAACCCCAGCTCTGGTGCTGAACTGGGAGGGGATCCTTGGGCAGCGGCGGCGGGCAGGATGCTCCCAGCCACAGCCTCACTGCCCACCGCAGGGAGAATTCAGCCCCCCTTTACCCACCCTCCATTTACCCAGCAAATCTGAGCCGAAGTTAAAGCCAGCAGCGTTACAAAGCAGCTCAGCCGTGACCCAAACGCCATCCGCACGCTGGGCTGGCTCCGCGGCGGTATTCCTGCGGCCGCTCGGCCGGGGCGGTGCAGCACCCACCAGGGAACAAGGCTGCGTTCTGGGGGGGTTAGGGCCCCTCTGCGGTTCGCAGAGGCACAGGGGAGCACTAGCTGCGCTCCTGGGTACTAAACCGGAGCAGCCAGGCCTACTTTAAGTCTGAGATTTTAATGTCTACTTTAGCAAGAAAGAAAAAAAAAAATAAATTACTGCATGAAAGAGGACAGTTCCTGCGCCGTTACCATTAAAGCCCATTTCCGTAACAGCAATTTACAAACACAGCACTGGGTTTAGATGCGGCAGTACTTTTCACATTCCTTTAATTTCTCCACTTTTGAGACAGACTGAAGCATAATTTCCTGAAGTGTTTGCTGCAGACACCTCCAGATCAGTGGAAGCATCCGTGTCCCAGCGAGTACCTCCTGGTTGGTTTGGGATGGGCTCACACCCAGATTTCCGACAGCTCGGACTCACCAAGGCAGGCAGGACCCTCCCCAACAGGGACGGCAGAGCCCAGGGCAGCTCCTCATGCCCAAAGGAGCCCAGTCCAGACCTGTGTTGCTTTAGAAGCGTGGGGACGGGTCTCTGGAGTTAACTCTTGTCCCTGTGCACATCCCACAGCCTTCCGCCTCCTTGGTGCCCTCCTGGGGGTGTTTTGGGAGAGGACCGAGTCCCAGCCCAGACACCCCGAGGAGGTCTGGAGGCATCGCTCCCACATCCAGGCTGGGGTTTTGGAGCACGCAAACGCCTGCGTGGGCTGCACGGGCGTTGTACAACTGGCAGGACAGCAGAGATGGGATCTCTCCTCAGCAATGTTTTTATTGGACATGAGCTTTACCGAAGTAGCGAGCCTTTTAGTTGCAAAACCCATTAAGACTTCTCCGAGAAACGTAAGCAAACCTATAAAAACCCAAAAGCAATCCCCTTCCCTCTCCTACCTACTCTGGTTATTTACGCAGTTTTCCAAAGTACGAAGTGCTATGCACATTTTTGCTGTCCGAGGCAAACCATATGTTTTACTATTTTTCCCCGATAACTTTATTCCAGAGCCGAGTTACGTTCCCCATTAAGTGACACAGCTACCGGCCAAACCCGCCGTGGATTGTCTTACCAGCTTCTGGGTGAGCCCGGGGGGAGCCCACTCGTACGTGATGGTGTCGAAGGTGGGGTCCTTCCGAGAGACGATGGGGTTGGTGATGATCATGCGGTTCCTTTTGTAAATGCGGATGCCGTCACCTCCTTTCACCCGGGCGGTGAGTGTGACATACTTGGAGTCCGACAGCAGGCGCCCAATTTTCCGATCATCCTCCACGTCCGAGCTCAGGCTGTGATCCTCCTGGCTGCATTTGCACGACTTGCAGATTTTCCTGCGGGTGACAAGGGAGATCATCCTTTTGACGTGAGCTGGGTCGCAGGAGGCACGCGATCATGCAGTGGCCCAGCCACCGACCATCAGCCTCCTCCAAAGGGGAAACGCAGACCAGGGTTATGGCAACAGACAAAAGGCTCCTGTGGTCTGAGCCACACATGGGGATCCAGCACGGTTCATCCTGGAGGGGTCGGCACAGAGCAGAAAGCTGCAAACCCAAGCGCTGCCCCAAGCAGAGGCAGTCGCAGCAGCGCTGAGAGCAGCTGCCTCCCACCCGCCCAAGGAGCTGCGACTTTCCCTGAACCCCCCCAGGACCAGCGCATCTTCCACCCTCACCAGCCACCCAGAGGTGAGTGCTAGCCTCGCCTCCAGCAAAGCTTTACATGCCATTAAAAAAGTGACTGCTAAAAGAGGAGCTGATACCTTGGTATCTAAGTTATTTAAATTATAATGAGCTATAAGTCACACAGATAAGTCCATAAGGCTGCTCACCGATGGCCGGCTTCTCCATCAAACGCCAACGGCAAAAGGACAAGCTAACTTGATGTAACCCCAAGCATTTCAGCAGGGTGCTGGAACAAGATTCCAGGCAGCCTTTAATTGAGTCAGCTGAAAACTAGCAGTGACTCAACCAAACAAGTGTTTGGAAGTTTGCGTTTCAGTGCAGCAAGGTACCGAAATCGGGATGGAGGGCTGCAGGACACGATGACACACCACCCCTGGAGCCACTGACGGCAGACCCCAGCCCCCCGGGCACCGCGGCCACAGCGCCCAGCCGCGCAGCAAACAGAGCTGGCCAGGCTCACAGGAGAGAGTCTGGTGGTCTGCACCACAGAGGGCATTAGTTCTTTTTTAATTAATGACATCTGGACAGTTCCCTTCCATCTCAAAGCCCCTTTGTTTCTCCCACTCGGGTCTGTAGGCAGACGGGGCAGCAGCACAGCGCCCTGCCCAGAGCCAAACTCGCAGTACTGGTCGGCTCCCACCAGCTACCGATACGGTGGGTGTTCACCGAAATTAGTGGTTTTAACAAAAAAACCTGAAAATAAAGCATGAAACAACCAGGCACTTCTGGCACTAGGCACAGCACTACAGCTGTCAGGATGCTCAGGACAGCCCGCAGCAGCCACCGCGGTGCTACCGAGCAGGACGCAGCACCGAGCCCCCGCCAACCGCTTTGGTCCACGCTCCCCCAGCTCTGCACCCACGCCTGCCCCCAAGGATGAGGGTGACAGCCAGGCACTCGGCACAACTCCTACCGACAGCACGGGATTATATTTTCGGTCAGCGTTTCCCTGCCTCCCAAGCGAGTGAGGACACGTTTGTTTTCACTAGCTCGTTTCCAGCCAGCCTGGCAGGCTGGGGAGGCAGCAGCAGGGGATCGTGCTCCAGCACGCACGCTGCACGGGGCACCGGGCTGAGCACAGCGTGCAGCAGCTCTGGCACCGTGCCCCCCTCCCGACGCCCCACCGTACAGCACCAACCACGCAGGGCTGTGCCAGGGACGGTCCCATGGCAGCTGAGACCCTTCTGCAGGCTGGGCCATGTCTCACCACGGCTTTCTCTTCCTCCCGAGCCACAGCTCGCCGCCCAGACCCGCGCCCAGCCTAGCAGAGGGCGGCTCAGCTCCCCGGGAGCAGCAGAAGCAGAGAAACCCCGCTGCGCGGGGGCCTCGGCTCGGTTTAAGCACTGGTGGATGTGCCTGGCTAAAAAAAGGGGAGCAGGACCAGTGAGGGAAGGGGGGTGGAGAGCAGGGAGCACGAGCATCACCTCAACTCAGCAGTTGTCCTGCCCAGACAGGACATGCTCGCTGCACCTCCCCACCGCACTCAGGTGCTCTGCAGCTCTCCACACCCAAAGTCACTGGGGTCTGAATACCAACAGGGCCAGAGGGACAGTGCTGGGGCAGGGCCCAAGACGTTACCTCCAAGAATGTGGCTCGAAGCCTGTGCACATCCCTCTGCAGCGTAAACAAGGCACACCTCTTCCTGACTGCGGCTGGCTCACCGACATCTGGAAAAAGAACAGGACAGCAGGGTTGGAAAGGCTTTTTCCTCAAAGGTTGTCTGAGAGCAGAGAACTAATATTTGTTTTGTCCTTCAGACGTTGATTTCTCCAGCCATGCCTTATGTCCTGTGAAGCCTCAGACCTCCCAAACACCACATGACCACTGTCCATGCAGACCTGCTACAAGTTTACGCAGGAATGCTTAGGATGAAGGCTTTCACCTTAAAATAGGGGAAGATGGTGCATCAAATAGTGAACACACACACAGCCACCTCGATCTCATGCACAGAGACCCCAGTTGTCAGAAGTTTATTTTGATTCAGCTTTATATATCACATATGAGTTTGTGCAAGTCGAAGTTCACGCAGTGAGACACGGACGTGCGTGGCCATGACCTGACGCTGGATTTGCTTTACTGCAGCTTAGACCTCCTTGGTCTTTCTACAGGGGCTCAAGTGTGCGTTGGGAATGTGGCGTGTTTCCAGGGCTTTACAAGTGGTTTCCACAGCGAACAGGGAACTGCTCCGTGGAGGAGAGGCAGGGGAAAGGGCTGCGGTTGTGCTGCATGTTCTGCTGCTTACTGAAAACAGAAGCCAGTTATACACCCGGGTGCTCACTGCGGGCTGTCCTAACCACCTCCCAACAGGAGGGGCAGAATGCAAAAAACCACAACAGGAGCCAATAACATTGAGAACAGACCTATTTTAGCACCTGCACCACGGATTTCTCAAGCGTGGCTTTTTGAACATGAAGAACGGAGGGTACGATGGAGACAAAACCAAAGAACTGCAGGGAGCACCAGGGGAAGTGGCACCACGGGACACTGGATTTATCTCAGCCTGGTTGTTTTTAGAGGAACTCAGGCTCCTGTCTGAAAGACACTTGCTGCCTGTAGAAGTGACTTGAGGGAAGGACAGTCCCAGCCCCAGGACCCGCACACCCGGCACTGGCCGCGCCACAGGAGCTTTGCCCCGTTGCAGCAGTTCTGCCCCGGTGCGGTCAGGCTGAACTCCAGGGCGCTCGGCCACCTCCGCAGAAACCCAGCGCTGCCAGGTCTCCGGAAGGGTCAGTCTCCTGCAATCCTCCGGCCACTCCGGGCCTCACAGCCTGTGCTTTCCATGAGCGCTTAACACGTACAGGTCTCACCCCCCCATGCCCTTCTTGGTGCCTGCTCCTGTTCATCAAGTTTGTGCAGAAGATCTTTAATCCCCCTCAAACCAGAAACTTGTTGTAGGCATTGGCTGTTCGTTTGTGGGCACACGTTTACGCCCATCAGAAGAACAGTTGGGGCTGCAGAGGGTCCTGCTGCTGGAGAAGGTGCCACCCACCTATGCAGTATTCATCTAGTCCATGTGTTTGTGCAATTAGTCTTTCATTATACAATTATACACTATTTAAATCAGTATTTGTTACACATCCTCCTGCCCCAGCTCCTCAGCCCACAGCCCTGGTCCCTCGTCCATGCACGCTGCTCCCCCTGCCAGCCCCATCCCGCTGCCCCCACCGAGGCACGGCCTTCCCCAGCTTTACGTGGGGGTGGGCAGCACCCATCCTTGCCAAAACCTGTTTTCAAACTGAGCATCAATAGCAGCAGAAGAGCAGAGGTTGTTTTTAAAGTCTGCATTTGAGGGAACATGCTGAGCTCTGTCACTCTGCAGCGCTGCGGGCGGTTAGAACAACCAAATGCCCTTTCGAGGAGGGACCCCGCGGGGGTGGCCGGGTGCTGCAGGCAGCAGCTTCGGGGGTGAGCAGCCCCAGGGTCTGCCCTGCAGCGCTGAGCTCCACGGGGATGTGGAGCCAGCAATGATGCTGGCAGCCACTGCTTCCTCCGGATCCACCCAGTACCAGCTCACAGGGTCCTCAAAGCTCTGCATGGACCCAGGGCACCCTGAGGTCTCCTCCAACATCCAAACTCATTCTGCAGCTTTCAAGAGGAAAAAGTTATTTGATGGCACTCAACCAGGAGATATTGAACTTGCTTGGAAAACCCAGTGCTGCTAAGGACAAAGCTTTTATGAACAGATGGTTCTAGAAACAGCAGACATTGGTTTGACAATTTCAAGGTAGACAACAAGCCTTTACATGCTTTTTTTCATACGGAACTATTAAGTCTTTTTACGAGGCTGCTCATCCTTGAGAGGCACAGCCCAAAGGGCACAGCACAGCCCATTTCAGCCCACCTTGCCCACAGCACTGCTATTTATTTGTGCCTCAGCTTTCACCTGTAGTTTTCACCTAATTTTTCACCTGCAGCTTTTCCAGATGTTTTGAAGGCAGTGAAAAGACCTCTTTCCCTGGGATTTCATAAAAATACATCTTAAAAATGGCCTTGATGTGCACACACACTCCAGTCTGCCTCTAATAGCCAGAAAAATAGGACATTTTTCATTCTCCAGCTACGTGCCAGCTCTCCAGATGAGATAAAGACAGTTAAGATTCCAGCACAGACCACATACAGTCTTGCCAGCTCTGGAACCCTGTGCTAGATACCTACTGATGAGGTTTTTTTGAACTGACTCTGATCTTAATGAGTCCGACAGAAGCTGAGTATAGGCAAGGGACTATGACTGGCTGTTTATTCAAAATACAAACACCTGGATTACAGAAACTCATTTGGGAAAGTTTCATTACATACAAGGGGAAAAGCAAAGGGAGAAATGTTGTCAGCAGCAAGAACCGGTACGTGAACCCCCAAAACAACCAGACACAGAGCCCCAGTAAGTGTCAGTGCGGCACTCACAACCATCCAGGGTGACCACCAGCCTGTGACCCCCACACCGGTACATAAACCCAGCCTTTCGCTCTGGTACTTCAGTGTTAACAAGCCCCTTGCTTGGTAATTTATTCAGCTGGATAATTTGTTCTACTTATCCAAACATGACTTCTGCTTCCTGTTCCAGGTCTGAGTTTAAGTGAGGTGAACGGCTCCTTACTGGGTCTAAACCCTTGGAAGCACCTACCGAACCAGTACCCTGCAGAACACCCTGGTGCCCGCTCTCCGGGGCGGGCTGGCACTACCCATCACCCCAGTTAGCCGGAGGATCTGTGTCCAGGATGCTGGATCCATTTTAGACACCTACCTGACTCCAGACACTGCCACACGATGGCTTGGGCATGGCTGTCCACTGCCAAGGGCAGGGCGACATCCCAAAGCCTGCCAGCTGGCAGAGCTGGGATCACACTGCCGTGGGCTGGACAGCCAGCTCAGACAGACGGACAGCCTCCATGCTTCTGACCCAAGGGGCATCCCACAGCCCAGGCTGTCCCTGTAAGGCTCACTGGACCAGTCCAAGTGAGGCAGGCTGCTCCTTCCCATCTGTGACCTGCCACCTCCACCAGCACCCCAGGATCTGCTTTGGAGCTTCCACCGTTGTCTCACAGTTACACATTTACTGAGTTCAAACAAATACAGTAGAATGGATCACATCTAGTACAGCAAAGTCTCAGCTCTTACCTTAAACTGCCATTATTGTTCCACTTGAACAAGCCCGTTGGCACCACCAGGCAAACCTTGTCTTTGGGTTATACAAAGGCTGAGGATCCATCTCCTTAAGACAAAACTAAGGAAGCCCAAACCATTATTTTTGGCCACATACAGCTTCAGACGTGCTGTAAAACTAGCCAGCAGCCCTCCCATTTGTGCATTGCTCTAGCCAAGGCCAGACCACAACCCCTTGAGACCAGAAGCTCCAAGTCTCCTTGGGGACTCTTGTTTGCAGGTGTCAGTAGCATGAGGCTCCTCACCACGCAGGACAGCTGTGAGTCTGGAGCTACAGGAAAACATATGGGGGAAACAATGTGAAAACTGAGAGGTTCTCCAAGGCAACACATGGCTCAGGTTTCTTTGCCCTTGGAGGTGTTGGTCTCCAGCAGCAGGGGAAGGTGCTGAGATGGCAGCTCATCCCACCCACTGCCTGCAGGGCAGCTCAGGTGGCCCCATGAAGCCTCAGGGACATCTCTGTGGCATAGGCAGACCTTATCAAGGCAGCAGGAGCAGCCAGAGCCCTCTCCACATGGGGTCACCAAGCCCTGCAAGCTCACACCTCCTGGGCAGCATCTCCTTATGACAACTCAAAGCACAGCCACATCTCTGGAGGACAGCGTTATTCCTCACTCCCTCAGAAGTGGGGGGAGGTTTCAGCTATTCTTTTCCATCTCTGTGCAGAGGCCAAACATAACAGGCACTGCTGCCTGGTCAGCAGGACTTCCTGCCCAGATATGGAACTTCTCCTCACAGCTCCACTCCAGCTCCTCAAATATGCGTAAAAGGAGATTTCTTAAAAAAAAAAAGAAACACAAGACTGCAAAAAACCCAAACCCAGTAAGATAATGTGAAACAAATGCTCCCTGCCTATCTTCGACTCCACCTATGCCCAAGCCCATTTGGGAACAGCAGTGTTAAACAAGGTAACGCTCAAGTTTAAGGAAGAGTGAAGACATTTGTAATGCCTTTAAAAAACGCCTCCGTTAACGAACTGCTTGGAAGAAAAGCAAATTCTGCTCACCATGACTAGATATACAACGCATTTTAAGATTTCTGTTTTGGCTTTTTGTGTCTTACAGCATTCTTGCTATTAAAAGAGAGAAAGCAAGTCAGTGCAGAGGAAATTCTTAGGTAGTGAAATGATAGGAAATTGAGGCCATTCTACCCACAAAAACATCTCTGAACAATCTCAGAAATACGCCAGTAATACCATGGTTCACTAAGATACTGGCCAAAGGCAGGGCCATCCTAGAAACTGGTAAGTTCACTCAATGGTCGGAAAATAGAGAGAGAATAATGACAAGGAAAAGATAAAAACATGGCTCCATCTTGGGTTAGAGCTTGAGGACTGCTTTGGGAAGGAGCACTGAGCTTCCAAGGCAGGTCTGGCTAGAAGGACCCCTGATTAGGGGTGATGAGCAGCTCAGAGTCCAGCTCCACCAGTCTGCTCCATTCGCAGCTCAGCTGAGACACCAGCAGTTTTTCCACATATCGTCACCCCATGACCAGCCCAGCACTCCTTGGCAATGACCCTTTGCCAAAGGGTCTACTGAAGCTCAGTAGACTGCCCTCAACGGCACATGGAGAAAATGCTGTTTCACATCCACATGACTTAAGTCTTACAAGAAGGGGAAGCTTCTTTCCACTCTCCTCACCACCAGTCCAGTGCCAGAGATTTAGTACATCCAAGAGGAGACTGCAGACTAAACCTCAGTAAGTGTTTCCCAGCAAAGGCTCCTCTAGAAACAGCCAGGCTAATGCTACAGGCAAACAGGCCAGACAGACCACGAGTGGGCTGAACTCAGACCTGCCAGCGCTCAGACACACCAGCTATCATAGGCACAGGCCCTCAGAAACATCTCCTCCCTTCTGGAGTTGCGTTTTCACAAGTCCTTTCCTCTTTAGTATAACTGGATACATACGGACAGAGCCCCATTCACTGTCGTGGTTTTGTGGTCTCCCCACATCCACTCTAAAGCTGTGGCGATGAGCAGCTCACCACCAAAAGCAGCGGCAGTAGGACAGCTGCCAAGATCCTCCTGCAGATGGTGATGAGCACTGATGTACTGCACAGAAAGGAAACAGCAGACCAGTATCTGACGGAGCACGTGCCTTGGGCTGCTTCACTGCCTGCAGCCTGGTCCCCCCAGGCAGAGGCACCCACCTTCGCTGAGAAACTTGCTGCTGACACCACGCAAAGGAATTGCAGTCATGGGTCTGGCACTTGTTTTTTGGGGATGCTGAGTTTTCTTTTTCTTTGCTATTAGACTGCTCCTTACACCATCTCTCTTCAGCTACGCACAAGGCAGAGGGTCAGAACAGACTTGATAAATTAGTTTTGACCTCCAGCAAAGCATGCTGCATGCCATGAGACCACAGCACAGACCGGGGACTTGGTTAAGTGACAAACAAGGTGGAAAGAGGAAAGTGGAGCCAGCTCCAGATGCTAAATCAGTCCCTGTAACAAAGGGATGATAACTGAAGGAGATCCTTATCCCATGAGGGATGCTTAGACTATACTCCCTTGGGAGACCTTTAGTTCTCTTTTCTCCCTGCATATCCACAGGGACCTCAATCTAATCCAAGAAAAGTTTTAGCAGTCCTGCTGATGGGAATCAAACACCCTGAGGAGCCCAGGTATCTCCTAGCAGGACAGTTCCACCATCGGTGGTGTATGCATCATGTACCACGAGAAAATGTAGGGCAGCTTCAGCCAGAAGGACACCCCCTTGGGTCAGCAGCAGCACTGGCCACCACACCACTGCTGGGGGGAACGGACCTGTAAGGCCACAAGCCCGGCTGGCAGATTATTCTGGAGCTGCATCCTCAGAGGAACGCAGGCCTGAAATAAGGTTCAGAGTTCTGGCACGTTTGGCCAATGTGGTTATTAGTCAAAGACTGCTGAAGACTCAAAGCTTCCACAAGCATACACCCTCCTGCAAGAGCTAGTTACGTGCACAGTGATGGGACGTGGTAGGACTCTGCTTGCTCCAACTCGCTGTGCTTGATGCGAGCGGACAGCTCAAGAGCAGACCCATGAGCAAGCTAAGGGGTAACCCCATGAGCGTTACTCCTCCTGGCACTGCTGCATGAGCCTTCTGCTTCTCTCCAGCTCCAGAAGGGCTTTTGGGACCAGCTGCCACAGCTCCAGAAGGCTCTGGCAAAGCAGGGCCCTCCTGCCTCTGCAAAGAGGCTTCTGGATCCTGAAAACACTTATTGCACAACACCTTATTTGGAGACTAAAAATGGCAATGGAGACACGTAACTACCGCAAGTATGTTTTCCCCTCCTTTTTAGGAAGGGGAGAGGAAAAGCTGGTTTCCAAAAAGTTACTACAAGTTCACAACAGCCCTTCAGAGCCGAGGTCCTCGTTTCACCTCTCCTTGCGGTCAGACCACTCCCCAGCCAGGTCAGTATAAACCCTCTTGTGCGGCCTCTGGAAGACCCTCACGCAGTCTCGGCATTTGATACCCTACCCCAATAAATCACAGCCAGGCCAGAAGAGATCTGAGAGAAGCAGAGGGACCACAGGAACACTTTGGGTGGGGTTCCTCCAGCTGCAACAAATTGTGGAGATTAACAATAACTGTGAGAAAGTGCCTTGAACAAAGAAAAAGGGAAAAGTCATACGACATTCACATGGGTGGGACCAGCCCGCTCAGTGCGATCGTTGAGTGTAGGGATAGGGATGGACAGCAACTAAATTGTTGTCATTATTTGACTAGAATAGAGCTAAACTTGCATAACAGGGAGCTAACTCAAACTTCCTTCAGGATTTCCAGTGACCGGAGGGTGTAAGTGTTTACATCCAACAGAAGAGGTATCTATCAGAGAGGGGAATGCTGCAAGCTCTGGAAAAGTACACCACCATAACTTAAAGCCAAGAAGTATTTACATGGGCTGCGGGAGAAGAATCAGCCAAGCCCAACAGCAAAATATTAACACATCCAAGGGGCTATGGTTTAGTTAAAAGCAGGAATAAAGCCAGACTCAGGACATAAAGAGCTTTTTTTGCTGGCATTCTCCTTTCTATCGTGGGTCCAGCAGGGCAGATTTACCGTTATTGGTTTATTAGACACAACCATGTGTTGCACCCAGCTGTCCTGCACACATGCAGCTGCCTCTCCTCCAGGAAGGATGTGCTGCCCAACAGCCCATCTGACCAGACATAGGGACTTCTGAACTTCTTCCTCTTAAAAGTCCTAGCAGCACGTACAACATCAGCTACTGGTCAGAAGCAGCTTCTTCTGGCACACCCAGGGACATGGTGGCATGAACCTGCCGGCACAGAGCACGCCCAAGCCCACCTGCTGCCAGATGACCTGGGTCATCCAAAGCAACACCAGCCCCATGGAAACCCTGGGCTGAATTGGGGCTATGCCCTGACCACATCCAAAGAGTCCTGCAGAGCCTTCACCAGGGCAGCAAGGTCACGTACTTGGGTCAGACACTCCTGCAAGTCCATAGGGCACCAGCTGCAGGGACAGCACCATCATGGACACCAAGCCTGGGGTGTTGATGGCATTACGAGATTGCCTTAAGGCAAGGCAGGAGGCTGTTGTGCTAGCGACGGCACAGATCCTCTGCTGCTCCTCTCGGTTTGCGCAGTCACTAGAACCACTCATTTCGGAGCCCATACCGTCTTAAGGACACTGAGTCCTTAACGTCTCAGTGTTTCGATAGCTGCCCACAGCGAAGGTAGTGCCTAGGGAATACCCACTCCGAACTAACAAGAAACCCATGCCAAACAGCCTCACTCCTGTTTTAATTTCCTAATTCATGCTGAAACGCAGATGCACTAGAAATAAGATTCTCAGTTATCTGGTCAAATTACCAATATTGTTTTTCCCTTGGGTGGTTCCTGTGCTGGCAAGAGGTTCCATCGACCTGACATCTGAACTCACGGGTGGCTGCCCGAATGAGGCCCGCTAATCATCCATCTGGCTTTTCCACGTACATTTAGGCGCACGGGCAGTTACTGCTAGCGCTCCTTAGGGTACCAGCGTGTCACCGCCTGCCTTTCAGCACAGCAGTGCCCAGGGCTGGGCACCCACTGAACCTCCGCATTCGCAAGGTACAATTAAAGTGCAGGTAAAAAAATAAATATCAAACCTCATTTTTGGTGTAACATAAACAATGATCCAGCATTTCAGGTGAACAGCAAAGGCACAGAAAACTTGGCCTAAATGTCCCAGTAGGAAAGGCTGTATATGTCTGAAAAACTACAGCTCTGTTTAGATATTTAAATGACAAATTCCTTTTAATTCTAAAATACTGAGTTAAGGTCCTTTTACCCCAAAGAGAGGCTGTGGAGTCTCCTTCTCTGGAGACATTCAAAACCTGACTGGACGTGTTCCTGAGTGATGTGCTCTAGGTGGCCCTGCCTTGGCAGGGGGCTCGGACTAGATGATCTTTCGAGGTCCCTTCCAACCCTTGTGATTCTGTGAATCAGCCCTCTCCTGGGTGGCAGAAGCCTCCTTTCAAGAGCTTGGCTTCAAGCACCTTAATTCATTGTTTGGATGGGCAATCTGACTCACTCAGCACTCTCCAAGACAGGTCGTTCCCATCTTGGAAAATCTCTCAATAAATTCCTTGAGAAAGGGTGTGGGGGTGTGTGTGTGATCTGCTTCTGATTAAACCCACCTCAAACTTTTTTGGGAAAATTACCCCCAAAAGACATCATTGGAGAGAAAAAAATTTCCAAAATGCTCGTTTGTGGAGTTGTTCCTCAGGATCTGGTACCGAGCACCGCCTGGGGCGAGCGTTGCTCCAGCACAAGAGCAGCAGCCGCTCATCCCACACCAAGCGCTGGCAGAGACTAGAGGTGCAGACGACTTGACCTCTGCTCGCTGCAGGTACCGGTGTCGGAGCCAACACTTCTGCTTGGGAGGGCACAGCCCCACTTAACTCATCTGAAGCGGGCCCTGTAAGGACAGCCGGGATACTGAAGGGACCCAGCAGAGAAGCCTGGGGTGATGTGACTTACCCAAGTCCCAGCTGGCGTTCAGCCCGAGTCACCTCGGGGTTGTTGTGGCTCATCCTCTCCCCCAGAACAGAAACTCCACAAGTCTCACATGCAAGAGCTGCTCTGCCATTCGTTAGGGGAGATGTTTGCCACTTCTCTATCAAGCAGAGCCAAGGCATGACGTCTGTCTGACAGCATGGGTCTGACATGTCAGCTCTGCCCTCAGCCCATGGAAGCGTCACTCACCCCCGACACACACGGCTGGGGAGTTCGCATGCAGTGAGGGTGGGCAAGTCACAGCTCAAGCATGTGGACCAATTCAAGCACAGAAGTCCTGCTCCAGCGGTGCTCCCGGGGCCAGGGACTGTTCATTCCCCTTTGTGTCAGCAGTAAGGACACGGGTACGCCGCAGGAGCCACAGCAGAACTGCCACTCCTGAAACACCCCGACCCTCTCCAACAGTTTTCCATACTGGTATTGCACTGGGGTTTCCCTTCCTCCCAATGACCGAACCCCCTCCTGGGCTCTGCCTGATGTTGGGTGAGGTCCAGCTCCAGGCGCGCCCCGGAGCCAGCGCCCAGCCCTGGCACGGAGCGCTGACCAGAGCAGCCCGGGCCAGGCAGGAGGGCTCTCCTCGGAGTCGGAACGCAGGGCTGCGCAGCCTTCGGGGGCTTTAGGAGGGGCTTCCCGAGTGGCTGAGTGGAACAAATCTGTGCAAGGGTAAACAGCTACTTTTAGACGTGCATTAATGTACACACTTGCTACTGTAATTTTGACAGTGAACAGCAAAATATTGTTTTGTCTCCTTATTTTCATAGACAGAAAACCTCTATTGTAACCATGACCTGAAAGCAATTTATTTCCCGGCCAGATTCTGAGCCAGCAGCTACCCAAGCTACCACACTCACAGGAAGGGAAAAATAAAAATAAAAAAAAATAATCACTCAAAAGACTGTCTTTCATCTCACATTCTCTGCAGGATTTAAGTCACCAGGGAATGAGTTGGTATCATCTGGAATACTGGAAGCACTAATTGATATTACACTTTGCAGAGTAAGAAGTTTGTTGCCTTCTATTTTAGCAACATAAAGATCAGGGAATGGCACTGATATCTGAGAAAACTATTTCAACAGAGCTGCCAGATCTCACCCTACGGGATGACAGAGATACAACAGAACCAGAGCCTCTGCAAATATCTCACTCTTCCAAGAGCACATAGTTGGCAGCATTCCTTTCTCCACTAACAATGTGTGAATTAATGATAAGGGAAGGGCAAACTTTGAAAAATAAGATGAATAGATTTTTCCACAAGCAAGACAGTGCTTCAGACACTTGGACTTCATTATAAAGCCAAACCAAGTCTTGAGTAGGTGTATGGAATGGGAGGAATCCACCCAAACTTTAATTAAACAGCAGCTGTACCAGAGCGCTCAGGTAAGTGTCTCATGGCAGTCACCAGTTCCTGCACGGAGCTTTGTCCTTCCCACCTCCAGCACCAGGGGAAGGTGCTCAACTACCGTCAGGAGCCGGGGTCCCTCAGTGCACCAACACATTGCACTTCAGGAGATGCTTCCATCAAATTTCTGTACACCACCACTGATTTAATCCTCCTAAGTATCTTCTCAGCCCTACTACCTCCTCAGCTGTAAAATGCAAATGGAGACACAAGAAAGCCAAAGACGTGCCCAAGGGCACAAAGGCATTGCAGAGCAGAGCAGACGAGGGGCAGAGGCGTGCCCGGGTCACCCATCCCTCCCGCACTATACCTTCCCTGTCTCGGCCCCAAGCCTTCCACGGGACCTGGCCACCATCCCAAACCCCTCCGGAACCCCAGGAGGCCCACCCAGCTGCACAAAGGCACAGCACGCATGGCTTGGGCGTTCGGTGTTTAAGAGGAAAGGTCCAGTGAATTCGCAGCCCACCAGCCTCCGGGGCTGCCGGTCTGTGCCCCCATCCCGGCTGGCCAGAGCTGGGACGGGCGCTGCCCAGGTACCGCGCCCTGGGTGAGGGGCAGGGCTGAGTGCCGCAGCTCTGCCCGGCAGGCTCCCTGCTGTAGCTGGCGCTCGGGGTGTGCTGTGGTAGTCCGAGCAGGCTGGGCAGCAGCGCAGGCGATAGGAACCTGGGGTTTAGGTTTTTTTTTTTGCCTGGAGCTTCATAATCTTGACACAAGTTACCCTCTTTGAGAAGGAAAAATAAAGAGGCATTTGAGTGACAAATCTCCAGCTCCTCAGAAAGCGCAGATGAAGAGGTCCAAGTTAATTAGTGGCTGGTGATCCCCCGAACTCTAATGCAGAAGCTGAAGGGCTGTGCCTCAAACACTGGTAAGGCACGGGCAACTGGCGCCGTGCTTTGGTTAAGTTTGCTTTCCTGTGTTCCTCTGAGGACAGCGGCTTCTTCATCCTATGAAAAGTTCCTTCCCAGTGAAATACTATCTGGAAAAATTTCCCAAAGACTGTGTAAAAGCCAATCCTGACAGAATCTAGCCTGTTGTCTGAGTAGGTAAGGCAATAAACCCCCAGCATTTAAAGCTTCCAACAGGCAGGTACAACTGTGCTGAAAATTAACAATGATATTTGCACAGCGGTTTGTACACAACCGCCACCCAGCTGCTTTAGCACCCCAGCACTTCTCTTAGCCGAGGCTTTAATATCGCAGGCACAACACTGCGTTCCCCACGGCGTGTATTCCGCATGCCTGACAGACAACTACAGCACCCACAATTAAGTACTAGCAGAAAAGAACCCTTTTTATTTTCCTTATTTCCTACTTCTCAGCCAGCCTCCTCCCTTGCCCCAGTATTGTCATTCGCACAGTGACCCCAGCCACACGCACCCCCGTGCACTAGTGCCTGCTTCAGCCGACTGGGATCGCCCAGCCCCTCGGGACCAGGGCAACAGGCTTGCCCTTCCCTTGCCTCCCCGGTCCGTCCAGGAGAGCCATTCCCGAACGGGTCTGAGGCATTGCACCCAGCACGCTAAGCGTTAACCGTTTATGATGCCTTATCTGCCAGCAACGGAGTCAAGGCTGCCGGTCGCTTCGGTTCCATCAGCTGCCTTTAACACACTCCGCATTCGACTCCTGAAAGCCCGGACCCGCGGGGCGTGCGAAGGCAGCGCACCCTGCTAGAGGGAAGTCCCCCACTGGGGGGAAGGAGCAGTTCGGTAACCGCAGGATGAGCCACGGGTTCGGAGGGGGTGAGGCGGCAGAAGTACGAGGAATCAGGCTGGTAACCAGCTCCTGCTCCTCCAAAACTCGCAAAGAGCTGCCCTGAAATCTTTCCCTCTCTCTGAGCCTCATCTTTAAATGGAGCAACAGCTTCAAGCTAGGGCATCTGAACACCTCTTCCTGAACGGCTGAAATGCAATATTTCCTTTATTTTTAAAAAAAAAAAAAAAGGAAAAAAGCCTCAGCCTAAACAAATACTCCAGACTGCCCCCCTGCAGGCCGAGAGGGATTTTGTGACTTGTAAATTGCATTTTATGGGACTTGATTTAGCTCTGAGTCCAAGTCCCAAAATAAGCTCTTTAACCCATGTGCCGCTTTATGATTTCATATCTATAAATACTTGCTCAGAGCGAAGCAGGTTTCTGCATTAAGATCAACCTCTGTTTCCCTGTGACAGCTGCAGCAGTGCTTCCTCCTGTGGGCTCCAATGCAGCGACGCTGCTCTTGGAGCAGGGGTTTCAGTCCCACCCTCCAGACAGGGGCAGACGGGGTGACAGTCACGTGCCACCCGTCACCACCACGGGGACCAAACCCCTTGCTCAGCGAGGGGAGGCTCCACTGAGAGGTTCCACCTTTTCACAACGAAACTGAACTTCTGCTAATGGAGACTATAACCTGAAACAGCGAACGCAGAAGTCCGCAAGGGATACCCAACTTTTGGTGGGCTAACTGTTAAAAAGCAGGAGGCCCAGCTTTCAAGGGCAGACATGAAATCGCTTGTGCAGTTACCGACAGCATTCACCGTGAGCACCGCGCACCGAAACGACTCCTGCGACGGCTTTGCAGGCACCCACCGCCCCCGCAGCGCTCCCCATCTTCATCGCCGCCCGCCCGAGCTGCCTGAAGGTGCTTTTGGACAGAACAGAGATCTCAGATGTGTCCTGCAGACTGCGTCTGGGCATACCCCCGTTGCTCGGGAGCCGAGCGTCTCTCCCCACGAAGCCAAGCGCCCGCGCGCTGCGGAGGACGGCAGAGCCCTCGCTGTGCGGAGGGACGCACGGCCAGGGGCTGACCCGAGCACCCTGCACACCTCCAGCAGGTGATGCAGCTTATGAAAATGAACAAGAAAGCTGAATCACCAACATATTCCTCAAATTCTTTAAAGCGCTCTAAATTTTTGGACTTTACAAAGGGCAGGTCCCCAATCCTTCGTAGCGCTCCCACGTACAGCTGCAGACCGAGGCGGAGGAGTCCCCGAGCGTGCAGACACACTGGTGGTAGGGAAGGGAGGCCGGTGCCTGCCCCAGACCCAGCCACCCAGAGCCCTGCGTACGCTGGGGCTGCTTCATCACTGCAGCAGCGGTGCCTTTTTCCGGTCTGCTCTGGACATTTGCAAAAACCTGCGCTAAACAACTGAAGAAGAAGTTAAGAACCAAAATTTGTGTTAACAGAGTAAACTTTACCTTGGCTTTGAACAGTGCTTTCAGCTTAGCGGGTTATTTTCTTCTGCTGACAAAATGGACTGAATTTAGTGAGAACAGTACACAAACCCCGCAGCCTGCACAGTCCAGCTGAACCAGCTCCAGTAACACACGAAATGCCAGCCATGGCGCTTTATCTTTGTTTTGAGTTTTAACTCTCCATTTAGAATTTAATCTAAACAACCCATTTGCCAAACAGAATGCCATCCCACTCACGCTGTTTTAATTTCCTCAGAAAGAATCCCATAATACACTAGGCAAGACATCAACAATAATTAAACCCAGCAGTGATTGAAAATCAAATTTTCAGAGCCCTGCAACAAGCCCTAATGAGTTCCAGACTTGCCTTCCCCGACTTGCTCAAACTGGTTGTGCAACACTGCCAAGCCAAATTAAAATCTGACAGGCTTCCACCCCGTGCCCAGAAAAAGTGCCCTTCTGATTCAAGAAATTAAACAAGCGTCTACTGCGAAGACGCCCATTTGTCTTTGGACATGGATCACTGTCTGAATAATCCAAGGTCCGCATTTTTTTGTTCTTGTTTTTATTATGTCATTTCATATCCCTTTTGAAGTGCAAACTAGCTGGGACTTTTCTGTTTTTATACTACCACAGCCGGTCCCCGTTCAGGTGACAGGAGACAGGCAGCTCCTCCGAAGGGGCAGGCAGGCAGACACAGCATCAGAGCCCCTGGCCACGCAGGGGCCGTTAGCTCAGCACCGCGGGCCAGGAGCAGACCTACATCCTCCTGCCGCAGGCAATTTGTGTTGTTCCCTTCAGATTTAAGGGACATTGAGGATGGCATCTTGTCCTTTGCCCCTCCATCAACAGGAGTTCAGTGTTCAGCCAGATGTTTTGGAAAGCCTCTGATGGCTTCTGCCTTCACCAGCCTTCCAGGTGCCTTTAACCCCCCCACACTGCTGCACAGCCCCGCTGCTCCATCTGTGGATGATGCTCGAGAAGCTCCTGGGAGAAAGTCCAGTGCAGCGATGGCTTTGCTGGGGTGCATTGCTGCCCCCCGACACAGGCTTGCTCAGCTCTCCTTGCTGCCCACATCCAGCCCTGCTCCTCCGCTCCCTCCCACAAGGGACCCACCCCCCAGCCTGGGGCTGCTCTGGACAAGGCAGGAACCGGGTTCCTGTGCGACAAGAACAGCGACCACAGCCCAGCAAACAGCAGCTCAACCCACAGCTGTGGCTGTCCACAGAAAAGGGTCAGTTTTCACTCCTGTGGGGTCAACCTTCCCTCAGGCCTCCAGCCAGCACCCAAAAAGTGCCCTCCCTGCAGAAGTGGCAGCGACCAGGACCCTATGGACATGGCCCAAGGGTTATCAGCAACAGGGACCCACTGGCAGGGGACACATTGCTCTGAGGATGACACCAGGAGACCTTCACAGTAGCCCTGGTCACCCTCCACGCCTACAGGGATGGGGTCAGCCCCCCATGCTGCGCTGGGAGCCTGCCCTCACCAGCAAGTGCAGGCAGTACCCTGGGGCAGGCAGCCACTGGGTCAGCACTGCTGGCAGGAAGAGCGGGGAGGGAAGGAGGAACCCCTCACTCCCACTGAAAAACCAGGTACTTCAGGCAGGACACAGAGCAGGAGCATCACACTGCAGGGGGGAGAGCGGTGCAGGGGGTGCCCCAGCCACCCAGACAGCAACCCCACTGGCAAACACCAACATCTGTCTGGGTGCCCTGCAAGGAGCATCCAGTTTTCCACAGAGTCCAGCAAATCATTTCCCTCAGGACGCAGCGGTGGCACAGCTCAAACCCAGCGGGACAGAGGGAGTTAGCTCAAAGGTGGGGACGGGCTGACCCGTCTGTCCCGAGAGCCAGGGGGTCTCTGAGGGCAGCGCTGGCAAGAAACATCTCAGAAGTTCCTGACAAAAGGCACCAGACCCCCCCCCAGGAGGGTCCGGAGGTGGCCCTGCACCCCGGCAGAGCCACGGGGGCCAGTCCCAGCACACGGCGCTCAGCACTGCCCGGTCGGGGCCGTCTGGCACCAGGGGATGGGGTTACAACAATGTGGACACCGCGAAGCACTGACATTACGCGTTTAACTCATCTCCGAATTATGCAGTGACAAAGGTACAGCGGGTAAGGTCACGAGAGCAGCTGCTCCCTGACAACCCGTTCCATGGGTTTTTTATTTAGCAATTAAAATCCCTCCCATCAGCCTCACGCCATGCCAAGAGGGTGTTTCAGTTATTCTGGTTCTTTCGCTCATCAAAAGACGCCGTGGCAGAGGTGCGGGTTTTCCCGGGGAAAGCAAGCCCTGGCAGCAAACACCTTCCAGAAGGTCCAGGAGGAGACGGGCAATTCCCCCAAGGACACGAGCTCAGAGCAGTGGTGCTCAGAGGCTCATGCCAGCTAATTTAGACAACAAAGTGCTGCTTTTCCAGCAGGAGCGTTGCTGCCGTAGATTTCTCATACAGAAATAAGAACAAACCCAGATGCATCACTGGACGCCGTGGCCGGGCAGACCCAGCTCGTGCCTGCACGGCCGAGACACACGGCTGGGTTTGCCATGCCGAGACAGAGGAGAAACTCAAGCGATCACTGTTGGCCACTCTTAACCCTGAGTATTTAACGAGCCACGTAACAGCCACGCTCGGACACCCCCTCTCTGCGGCTCCTTGCTCCCAGCCCGCAACAGCGGCTGAGCTTTGCTCGGGAGCAGCCCAGCAGCCCCGGAGCCAGGGCAGGGGGGCAGAAAGAAACGGGAGCGAACTGCGGCCGCGCCCTGGTCCTGGCGGAGCCTTCGCCCCCCGACCCCGGGGGCCAGCGGCAGCGCCGGAGGGAGGCGGGCAGAGCCACCGGCGCCGGCACAGGTTCCCACGGCCGGGAGCCAGCACCGCCGGGCTCGGGCTGCGGA
>VWZZ01014463.1:0-14043 GCA_013399095.1 Psophia crepitans | reverse complement strand
GGGAAAGGGATTTCCCGAATCCCGCGGGGATGCGCGGGGCGCGGGAAACGCAAACGCTGGGTGTGTTAGCGGCAGAACGGCCCCAGGCCCCGTTTCCTTTGTTACCTCAGCGTGGGCTGAGTGTTGAACGGCGATCTGTTGCCTCTTGGGTAGCGGAGCTACCGGCAGCAGGGACCGCGACTGCAGCTCGGGACTGAGCTGCCTCCTCATGACTGTAATTAAAAAAACATAATTAAAAAACTCCTCAACCCTTGTGTTGCTTTAACATCTCACGCGTTGGCAGGTCTGTCTGAGATTTCTTGTGCCCGCTGCAGCAGAGAAGGGAAGCAGACACCCCGCTCGCTTGTACCCGCACCCCGTTTCCGAGGGCGCTTCATGATGAATTAAATCCCTTCTGCTCACCCGCCCCCGCGCGCTGCCTCCTGTCCCCAGCCCCTGGCTGTGCCTTTCCCGAGTGAAGGGATACGGTTCACAGCAGCCACGTGGAAAGCAAAGGGAGCGAACGGCCACCAAGGCTGGTGCCCCGCTGGGAGCAGGCCGGGCGCTCGTACGTCCCGTCTCCTGCCCCGCCACGCGCTTCGCTTCGGGGCTCACAGGGAAGAAGGTAAGGGCTTTCTGCTGCTCCCCGCCGCGGGGTGCGCTGCCTGGGTGCCTGCGGGGAGGGGGAACCTGCGCACTGCTGGGTGGTGAATTCTCCAGCCGTGCCTCAGATCACGCAGGGACAGTGTGGACATCGTTCCCCAGGCTGGCAAACGCCAGGTTCCCCTCTGCGGCCCCGGACGATGCTGGGTGCTCTCCCCCTCCGGCGTGGGACGCAGCTGTCTATGCCTCCCGGGATCTGACCCAGGGAGGAGGGATTCTCCCTGTGCAAGAGAAACGATGGGATGGAGCCGTGCAGGTAACGCTGGCCAGGTACAGCAAACGGGCCGCAGCCACCAGCGCTGGCGACCCCCGGGAGCGGGTGCGTGTCCTGGCACACAGAGCAAACGTTGGACTGTTTTAGAAGGGGTATTTAAACATCCTCCAAAAAATCGGGGTTGAAAAGCAAAGGCAGAAGGAAAACTGCAGACTCCAAGCCCCCCCCAGGGAGGGCGGTCGAACCTGACCTCCAGAGGCGTTTGGGAGCGAATGGAGGGAGCAGCGCGGGGATATTGTTTTTCAAACCCGTGCCGTGAACGGCTTGGCAGCCACAGGAAACGTTTGAGATGGCAACGGAGTGACATGATCTCCCTTTCCCAAGGCACACACGCACGTGGCAACCTGGGAAATAGGAAAGAACTTAGAAAAGGGATTTCAGGGCGCCACAAGGCATGGGGTGACGGGCCAGGGCCCAGCGGGGAGCGGCGGCACTGCGCTTCGGACAAGCGTGGAGAGAAAGCGACCTGTTTGTGGGTGGCGAATCTGTCTTGCAGGGAGACGTTACATGTTAAAGTGCTGGTTTGGTTTTTTTTTGTTGTTGATCCTTGGTTTTGGGTTGAAATAGCAGTGGGAAAGGTACGTGCCGGCAGGCTGCGGGTGCCAGGGCAGCAAAGGGTGTAGCGAAGGCTTTTCTTCAGCATGGAGACAGTGCTTGGCACGGGGTGTAGTCAGGCTCTGTGATTTCTTAATATTGGGAAATAATGAAACCAAGATTAGAATAAGATTTAAAAACATCCTAGATGCTTATATTTACAATAAAATGCAGCTGGAATTGTTACAATTAACGCTAACACAAATAGGTGACGACAAGCGATAGCTAAGCGTAGCCAGAGCGAGAAGCCTTATCGAGGGCAGGTTATTTCTGATGCCCAGAAAGCCCTTGAGAAGCCCCTGATAGCGGCCGCTCCCAGCGAGGGGAAGCAGCCAGGCTGCACGGGGGCTGGTTTAGCTCCTGGGCTCCCAAACAATCCAGCCCATCATAAACAACCATAGGTGCTGTCTTTGGGGACGTGACCTGCTCCAGCGCCACGGCAGGTGGCGGAGCAGAGGGAAGAGCAGTCGGGGCAAGGTGAGGGGGAGCTAAAGTTGGCTCCGAGGAGGACCCGACCGCTCAAACTGTGCCTCGGGAAGGATGCCAGCACCAGTTATCTGACGGCCTCTGAATAATGAGTCTGCGCTATACTTAGCTCTTTGCTAGGAAGAGACAAAATCATCCTATGACTAAACACAGCTAAATCTCCGCAGGAGTCATTCCCCATAAATTGCTGACAAATGGACGAAGGGGAAAGATGCTCAATTATGAGAAACAGAGATTTCAGCTTCCTGTTGATTCACCGGCAGCTTTTATCAGGACAAAACTATCCCCGTAGAGGCATCACCAGACTGTTGCTTCCTGAAGTGCACTCGGAGGTCAGCCGAGCTCTGAAGGCTGAAGCCTGGACCACAGACTAAAAAATAGTTGCCGTCTGATACAATGGCCCAGAGAGGTTGGCATTAGTAATCCTTTCCTCACCCAGCAGAGCTCTGAGCTGCTTGAGAAGATGCTGAAGGTGAAGGCAGAGTTTCTGTCTCCTTTGAGTTTGTCTTTACTGGTCTGCAAGGTTGGGAGTTTGTTGGAGTCACTGAGGACAGGGGAGGAAAAGACGTATTAGCTCATCTGCGGAGGGCTGTCTCCCCCAGCGCATCCTTCTCGGTGATTTAAAACATCTTAAGCAACACCCATTTCTCAGGTCAGAATCTGTACTTTCTGAGGATTTTGTAAGGTCTAACTCAGTTCAGCTTGCAGCTTTATTCCTCATTTATTTTCCTGCCACTCATATTGTTCTGGCCACAGCTTTGAAGAATGGGACAAGCCGCTTCCCAGCCCTCCTGACTTCTGAACCTGGGGAACGAAGGCCGCCTCCTCCCTGCCCCTTCCCAAACCCTGCACGCTCCCTCGGCACAGGGAGCAGCTCGCCAAGCCCGGCGCGCGGGCGCAGGCATCAGGACTGTGTCTGGAGCTGGCAAGCCCAGCTCAAAGGCTTTGGCGTGGTGCTGCTGAGACCCGCCACAAAGCGGGAAGAGGAGGATGAAAAGGGAGAGGAGCCCATCAGCTGCGGAGCTGCGGACAGGCTTTATGGACACACAGCACACACCAGGCATAAGGACCGAAGGGAGACCGGTCCCCAAGCCACAGCTTTGTTCATACCGTGGCCAGGCTGAGCGCTGGCGCCCTGCTCTGGTCCCAGCCCCGGTCCTGCTCAGAGCGGTGGGGAGGTGGCACAGACCAAGGTCAGCTTGACGCTGCCTGGCCGGGGAATCGGGCATGGGGGCTTCAGCGAGCCGGCGTGCAGGGAGCCCTGCTGCAGGAGAGAGGTGGCACTGGGGAGCGGAAAGATCTTCTTACGAATTTCTTAATTTCTTCAGGAATCTCACACGGAGGCAAGGGCCAAATTTCTGCCTGGCTTTGACGCTGACCTGCTTTGTTGTGAAGAAATAAAAAGCATCGCTGCAGGAAGGGGATTGAGCCTCGGAGCTGAAGACGGATTTTGCCATGAAGCGGAGGGCTGGTGCCAGCACGCTGCCGGGCTCCCAGAGCCGTGCGGAGCCATCGGGCTGCTCGGCCCCTGCGCCAGAGCCACGCCGGGACTGCTCGGATGAAAGAGCTGCTTGGCCGATGCAAGTGAAAATTTGGCCCAGAGACAAGAGAAATGGCCAAGAACTAGAAGCATTTACGATGCCACGCGCCAGTGGAGGTCACAGCCCAGGCCGGTGCGCTGGGGTGGCCCACCGCAGCCGCGGGGATACGGGGGTGCCGAGCGGGGGAGCCTGTCGCCTCTGGGAGAGCAGTTTGTGCGCTGCAGATCAAGAAGCTGACGCTATGGTTAAAGGGATTACTTCAAACTCTGCTGCGTTCTCTAGCGAGAGAATGTGTGGTATTGCAGGCTTGGCTAATGTTCATTTTTTCTCTTTTGTACGAACCTAACGGGATAAATGAAGTAGAAAATACTGCTCCGCAGCTGCTCTTGGTTAAGTTTGTGCCCCTCTTCCACGAACGTAGTAGTAAAACTACGGATCTGGTTGAAATACTTTTGAAGAAATTTTCATTTCAATCAGAGCAACACAATCAAAGGAAAAAGGCAGAAAAATAGATGGAAGGAACTAATTGAAAAGGCAGAGAAATGACAGCTAAATCAGGCAGCTCCCTTTCTACGGTTTATTGAACTAAACAAGCCAAATTCCTGTGTGTGCTGATTTTGCCCATGGTTGGTTGTAAGAAATAAATGATTGCAGTGGAAAGGAAAAAAAAAAAACTTCTTCATCAACTCTAAGAAATATTTTGTGGTAACATACTATGTTTTTTTCACTGGTCGTGATCAAATGAGTCATCTCGTTTGTAGTCAAAAATAGATCCAGTAATGTAGATTAAAAAATAAAGCAGCAATACATGTGGTTAGGAGCACAGCTGTTACGATATGGGTTTCCTAATTTGGCCATATTCACGCAAGGACTTTCTTCCAAAGCTTTACGCAGTTAGTTTCATCATCAAAAGATTATTTGTGGTGCGTAAAGCTCTTAAAATCATGTATCAGTCTGAGCGTCTGAATTCTGTAAGCCTGTCTATAGGGTGAGAAATGACATATACGGTCCACAAAGAGAATGAATCAATGAATCATCCTTCTCATCCTTTTATTTTGAATCAAGGACTCTTTTTTTTTTTTTCTCTTTCCCCACTTTCGCCTTGGCCAGGCCACTCCACCGCAGGGGTAGGAGGAGTGCGGTGGCTTTCCCGAGCCAGCCTGAAGTGGCAACAGCCCGGGAGCCGCAGCCTTTGCCCGGCTGGCCATGCTGCCCAGGATGGGGAGGCTCGGTCCCACCTGGTAGGAAGGACCTGGGAAGGGAGGAAATTGAATCTGGATGAGCAAAAGCTCTTGAGAAACCCGTGGGCGTATAGAAAGAGACTAAGAAATGTCCCAGAAAGGATGCTCCAGGGTGAAGGGCTGACGTATGTGGCTGTAGAAGGTCAGCAGACGGATCCGGAGGGTGCTGGCCGGTCACGCGGTGGGAAAGGCAGTGGAGGGGATGAGGGTGGTAGGGCAGAGAGAAACCAGCCATTAGAGATCACGACCATGGGAGCCAGTTGTGGTCCCTGAGCCACAGCAAAGCCACCCTGGAGCCAGAGGGGGTTCGGTTCTGGGCTGTAAACCTTTGAGCCCACAGATGGCAGAGACCTACCGACCCAGCAGCCCCCGGTCCCTACCACGCGTACCAAGCCCATCTAAACGAAGCGGTGGCCTTCTGTTTCGGTCCTGCATCAAGTACCTGCGGCACCCTCTCTGCGTGGGCCTGCATCAGGCTGTCCGAGCTGTCTGCATCTGAGGGTGAGGTGGTCTGGCGTTTAGCCCTTTGCTACCAGAGGGAGAAGCCTTAGAAGTGCGAGAAAGCAAAAGTAATAAAAGGAACTTTGCAGATGATTGTAGTTAAAAAATGGAACCATTAACAAAGTAGAACTGACCTCATCTGATGCTACTCTTTAGAGTCTGGTATGTAGTTTTGTGGATCAAACAGTTTTTAATTTTGACACAGAGTCGTCTCTTAACTTTCCAACTTTGTTTCTGAAAACAACTCAGGAATCTCAAAAAGAAACATCCTCGAAAACAGAGATTCCTCCTCTGCAAAGAACCTTCTCAATCGAAAAACAGCCCCAAATGCCTCTCCCCCAGGTCCAGCTTCAAACCCTCCTGTGGAAGAGTTTAGGAGCAGCCTTTGCCAAAGCGGGCAGCAACGCCCGCCAGCCCCGCCAAACGCAGCCCTGCGCCCCAGGGCGGACGAAGGACGAAGTCCTTCTCTCAGGACCCTTTAAGCGGAAAACACCAATTTTCCGTGTTCAGCCTGTGACTGCTCCCCTGCTTTCTCCTTTTCTTGCTGCCCCCACAGCAGACGCCCTGAGGCGCCTCACCCACCCGCTGCCCGTGCAGCCACACGCACCGGCTGCAGCGACCTGCTTCTGCGCGGCAGCGCGTCACCGTTCAAATCGGTGTCACGACGCCTGGGGAATTCCTTCCGAAGGGTTGCCGTACCGCTGCCGTTACTCGCTGTAGAAGGACCCATTGTAGTTTGATAGTAGGTGTCCTGTTTTCGTAAATTAATGATATACTGCAGAACTGCTAGCATATATTTAAGTTGCCATTTACTATAGTAATAAATATTAATCAGCCTCTAAAAGAAGAAAAGTGCCATTGTTGGAAGGAAGTAAAAGAAAATTTTATGTTACCCTAGGCTGTCTTGTTTCTGCAGGAACACAAGAAAAATGGTGTTTATCATTCGGTATTTCAACAGAAAAGCACTGTAGGCCCTTTCTAAATCCATCCAGCTTAGCTGGTTGCTCACAAGTTCAAAAACAGCTACAGATTTAAAAGAAAGCATTTATTTCCCTATAGCTTAGCCACAGTATATCAGATGTTCTTGCAAGCTGAAACCACGCAGCACTTAAAAAGCGAGGCTGTTGCAGGACCCCATGGTGGCTCCTGCGTGGGCGTCAGCTCTGCCCCCCACCCTAACTGCTGTGTCTGTGCCAGTGGCACAAGCTCAGGCAGAGCCCCAAACACCACTCCACAAGCCTCCCCACCCTGCTCCCCTTCAGGCCCCATTAATGTCTCCTCTTTCACGGTTCTCAGGTGCGGATGCTAATGAGCAGGCAAATCACCCTCTGGTTACAGTCTGATGGCGTGAGGCAGGGGTGGGAAGGTCTGTAGTGAGGAGGAGAACCTCTCCAGAGCCACTGATCCACCTGGAACCTGTGGAGCGGACAGAGCTGGGAGGTGATGGAGGCTGTCGATTCAGAAGCTTGGCTGCTTTTTCCAGGTGTGTCAGGTCACATAACAAGAGACACTGTCCCTTACCCTACCCGGGTTTTGTCTGAATGCGGTGGAAGGACGGGGACCTCCACAAGTTCCCCACAATAACAGGGGGTTCTGCACCTGAGCTGCAGAGCTTCGGGTTTGTGCTGTAGTCACAAAAGCACGTTTTCCTTTGGAGAGGCTTTTGTACTTCTGTTCGTATTAAGTCTAATAATCAATAAACTCTGTTCTTTAATTAACGTTTAACCAAAAATGGTGTCACACCGCACCTGGAGACCCGACAGAGTAAAACCTCTCTGTAAACAGTGACGCAGGTTTGGGGTTGGTGCCGGCTGTTGGGGCTCCCACAGGGCCTGCTCTGACGGGGCCGGTTTCACCCCCTCTTCCTCTTGGTATGTGATTCAGAATCCACTTGCCAGCATAAATTTCTTCTCTTTTTTCAAAACAACAGCTATGGGAGCCACCTTAGGGGCACCGTGGGCATACAGACATCTCTGGGGGGCGGCTTGATGAAGCTGGGGGACGACTGCCACGTGCACACCCCTCTGCACCCTCAGGCGGCTGCCGTGCCTCCAAGCCTGGCCCGAACAACAGGGAGCAGCTGAGGTTAGCAGCTCCCTTCACCACAAACAGAGCATTCCCTTTCTTTTCCCCACTCATTTCAGAGCAGTTCGTTCATGTTCTGTTAGCACAGCGAAGGATTTATGGCTGTGATTTAGTAGGTACGACTTACCTACTCCTGTCTCAAACACGTTGCCAGAAGTCTGGCATGCAACCCCCTCTGACACTACATGGACATTCCCTGTATTTATCTCCATTCCTCCATTAGTTTTGTGTTAATCTTGTTTATTGCCTCGTTGTTACTCTTTAAAAGCTGCCAGCTCATTCATCTCGCAGAGGCTCCCACTCAGACGCCGTCTGCTGATTTGATTTAAGGGGCTGTAGCTCTCCGACCTGTCACGGGGAAATATGCCCTCCTTGGCTCGGGGCTGCTCGCGGGCAGAGCCGGCGTCGAGATGGAGGGGCTATCAAAACACTGCTCTGCCCGAAGTGTCGGCTGCGAGAGAAGCACATCTGACAATGACGCTTCCCGACAAGAGCCCTCATGTTTTTAGTCAGTTTGGTCAAGCGCTGCAGGGACGGGCAGACACCGAGGTCAGCCCACCCCCCCGTTGGCATAGCGGGGTCACAAAACCTCAGAGGGCTGCGGGAGGGGGAAGGCACACCTGAGATTTTCCAGTCCCCAGCCGAGATATGGGGACCCCATGAAACCATTACCTCCCATGGACACGCTCGTTTCCCTCCATCTAGATTATCTCAGAGGCTTTTTGGGCGATTACTTCTCTGTGGCCAGCGTGTACGCACGCATGAGGCGCTGCCTGGAACCGGCGAGTGCTGCTCTCGGAGACAGCACAGCAGTTTCACGTATGCTGGGAAATGGAAACTACTTTTTCAGGTCTCTGTCAATCACCTTTGGGGACCTCCCAGCAGAGCTTTTCCTAACAAGCCCGCTGCACCCTGGCCCCCAAGTCCCCGCCCTCCTTTACCCCCAGAGCGCTGGGAAGGTGGTGGGAAAACAGCCCAGGAACACGTAAGGCAGTGGTGCTGAGGTGGGAAAACTCGAGATGGAGCCGAGAGAGAGGGCCAGAGGAGCTGAACAGAGGATGTGGGATGACGGACACATGCTGAGTGGCACTGGAACCTGGAACTGGGAACCTGGGAGAGGATGCTTCATGATTTTAAAAGATAAAGTTATCTCTGTTCTCTGATTGGGTCTTTGAAACATCTCCCTCCTGGGAAGCTCCTGTAAATGGAGATGTACTCAAGTTACCATCTAAATAATGCCAATATATTAACATTTTAATTCCGTAGTGTAGGCTCAGTAAAATAAACAATGCCAGAATGTGGAACTCAGTGATGTGCAAAATAGAAAGTCTCTTCTCATTTGCCCGAAGCAGAAACAGTCATGTTTCATTTCAGCGAGATAGCTTACTCTCAGGATGATGGTGCGGAACACTTTTCTGTGTATGCATCATGAATGGAGCTGAAATACTCTTGAATAATAGCAGTTGATCATAACATAATGGGAAAAACGAGAGAATGATGTTACAGCTTGCAGCATAGCTGGATCCTACACAGCCAGACTAGATCTGCTCTGCAGGCTGGGCTCCACCACCATTACTACGAAGTCTGTGTCCTCTCGTAGGACCCAGCACATAGATTTGATGTACAGCAAGGCTGAGTACCCAGTTAAACTGCTGCTACTCTCCCCAGCATGCTAAGCTGGTGCTGGTGTTGACTCACACTCTTCTACTGGATGTGAGGGAACACGTCCTGGGAGAATTTGGGAGGGAAGGAAAGAAAGGAAGTGAATTGCTGGCGATGGTTGGTTGTGACCATTGTGTATCCATCCATCCATCCATCCATCCATCCATCCATCCATCCATCCATCCATCCATCCCAGCCTGACATGCGCACACGTTCACAGCACGATTTTGGACTGTGGCTATCGGCCGCAGACAAAGCCAGATCTCTGGCTCACAGATGCACAGCAGCATGTGGAAGTAAATCTGGGCAAAGGAATTTCCTTGTATCTGTCCTTATAGTTTTATACAGCATGGTTCCAGCGGAGTTGTTTATCTGTATAATCACACCGACAACCGAGGAAAGAGAGCGCTACGTAAGCATTGTGCAGGGAGATCTGATACTCATTTGGCTAAGGATATGATAATGCAGCCCCCCATCCATGGAGCTGGACACCGGTGTGAAAGAGCACAAAGACAGATTGGACCACCAGGGTCCCCACCAGGCGACCAAACCCCATTAGCTCAGTAGACAGACGCTGGGAGGAAGGCAAGAGCCAAGCCTGAAGGCAGGCTGTGGAACTGACCAGCGCACAGGTAAATGGAGTTTGCTGCTTCTAGGTGGATAAATTTATTTTTTATAAATGATAAAAAATAAAATAAATTACTTTTTGCTAAAGTTATTGCTACAGCTTGAGCTAGTGCCTGATCATTAGTCTAATGCCTTTAGAGGACAGACCTTCTGCCTTTCAGTGAGTTCTGGTCTTTTGGGTTGAATCAGGTAACCAGTAAATGGTGATTAAATAAGGAATGTTCTTATGTTACAAAATAAAATAAAATGGGACTAGGGAACACAGTAATGCAGCACGAACACCCCCTGTAAGTGATATTCCTATCTGCAAGGAAAGCGACAACAGTTTTGTGTGTAAACGCTGGGGAAGAGGAGTTGGGCACGACCCGGTGGAACAGACGGTTGAGCTGCAGTTCGTGTCTGAGCGCGGGCACAAGAGCCGTGCCAGGGAGGAGCCCAGGCGTGCACCCCCGGCGCCCTGAATGACCCAAACTCCGTCTCTGTTCCCACGCTCAGAGTCATGTCCGTAACGGAGGGACGCCCTGAGCATCTTCGGGTGTCCACTGCGGCTCCGCAAGCAGCCTTCCTCCCAGCAGCAGCACCCGTCCCACCCATCCCGCCCTGCTGGGAGCCTGCGGCGTCCCCGTGCCCAGGGGCCTGGAGGCTTTCTGCTAAAATAAGCTAAAAAATTACTGCGGGGAGAAGGGGTGAGGCGCCGGCAGCCGGAGGTGGCGTGGTCTCACACGCAGACACCCCTGGTGTCCTGCTGGACCAAACCCTCAGGCACTCGAGGGGATGGTGGCGGCCGCTCGCCTGGGGGCACGATAAAGGCTGCGCAGAAAGCCTGGGGACGTCGGCTCCGGGGGCCGGGGGCCGCTCCAGCCTGTGAGGAGGCAGAGCTTTCCCCGAGCCTTTGAGGGCTGCCGTAACGGGTCACTGACCTCCGTCATATTTGTAATTGGTATTTTATGAGGGGGAGAGAACTGTGCAGTCTGAGGAAAAAAAAAGAAAAAAAAAAAGGCAAGCGAGCAAGCTCGAGTATAAGTTAGAGCTACCCAGGGAATTTTCTAATTCATTTTCTGGCCTCAGTTACGGTTTTATGTGTCTCTTTCCTCTAAGCAGTCAATAAAAACAGTCCTTGCTATGGCAACTGCCTCCTCCATCATTTATACAGACATAACACACCGTTCTAAGGATGCTCACGCCAATTAGCGCCGAAAACTTTTATAGACAAAGTATTTTACAGGAGTTACTCAGTTACATTAGCATTTTCCATTAACATCTTTATTTTGAATCGTTCCATACGTGTGTTAGCGGTCTGGTTCCAGCGCCCTACGGGGATAGCGAAGACTGGAAGCTTTGCCGGGATGGCGGCTCCCTGAGAGACGCGCAGTGCGAGGGAGCGTCCCGGCGGCTGGTGCGCACACAGCGCGCGTCCGCAGGCACTCGCGCTCCGACGGCCCGGCAGAGCGCGGTCCGGAATCGAAAGGCAAACCGGCTGCTTTAGCCTCCAGCTGGAGCACGGTACGTACCGCATCTGCAAAACCGAGCTCGGCGCGCCTGCATAACTCATTGCTGTGGAAAGAGTCGTCAGGATGATGTATTGAAACACAGCCATCTCCATTATGGTATGCCATGTATGTTTTTAAAAGCTATTTTTAAAATTAATAGTACTCTGTAATGCTGATAACGTAGAAACATTTATAATTTGTTGCACCCCCAACCTCTTTCTAAATCCACATTAGTCTGCTTTCCACTTGACTGAAGTACATTTTTTTAAAGATACGATGGTTTGAAATTTATGAATAGTGTATTAAGGGAACAAAACCTTTATTATTTAATGGCTCCATCACTTTAAAGTGTTATATAAAGGCTGTTGTGCTTACTTTCCACCCCTAATTTACGTCTCGGTATTCTATGTCCCTGCTCCTAGTCCTCACTGCCACGTTCTCGCTTATCCCACCAGCTCCTTTCACTGGATCAAGGGGCTGGACGAGGAACGGCTGCGCGGTGCAGAGACACACCACCCACAAGTTCTGGCTGGTTCGTGTACCAGAAAGAGCCGACGTACGTTAAGGAGAATTTCAAGGCCAGGTATTTAACTCCACTGCGACGGCTCCGGGAAGGAGCCCCCTGCAGCACACTGAACTTCACGCACACAGCTTTGATTTCGTTAACCATCAGGTTTGAAAGACCTGGATTTCCAAGAAACCGAGATTCAGATGCTGTGAATTATTCTTTAGCTTTCTCCTTTGAACAGGAATCTCCTCCAGGCCTGTGACTAACACAAGGAACGGGACCTGCTGGCCATTTAACCCTTTGGGACCTGCTGGCCATTTAACCCTTTTCTAGCTCGTGAAGTGAGGAGCTGCGGGAACTGACCCGGCCTCAGCAGAGCCGCTTGCTTCCAGCCCTCCCTCTGTGCTGCTCCTTCGTGCCTTTGCCATGCACCTCGCAGCTCACACCACCCCGCTCTCTGCCTCCATCCCCGGAGGCTCTGCAGCCACCAAGCCCTGAGAATTAGCAATTATTTTTCTACCAGGTGCTAACAGGGAGCCGGACCAAGCGGAAACATTTCTGCTCAGGGCACACCTTGATGTGAGAGTGTTGCTGCCTGGAGGGAGCTGCAGGTCTCTGTTTTCAGGAGATTGTCCAGGTCTGTCCCCACCTTGGGTTGCCCCAGAGCCCCTGTGCGAGCCCCGTGGGGCTGGTGCACCGGAGCGGGTGCTGCTGGCAGCAGACCTCGGCCAGGGTGGAGGCTGGGCTCACAGGGTGCAACGCTCAGCCCCAGGGACGCGGCACCCGAGCCTGCACCGGCACACGGCTAAACTCGGAGGGATCTCGTCTGTGCCAGAATCGCACCGTAGCGGACACTTGATGCAGTGGGACAAAGACTAGGGCATAAATATGACCAGAAGAATCTATCACAATTATTAATAGTGTTTTTCTAACCTTTTTAATGAGGAGATACTCACTTCCAACAGCACTGCCAGTGTTGGCATCCTTGATTTTTATTTTTTTTTCCAAAGGGATTTAATTGAGCTAGGTATAAATAGCGTATCAGTAAACAAGACCTTTTGGCTCTGTGAATCACGCCTAAAATATTTGCAAGCCCTCCACATCCTCTCTGATGGTGAAGAATGTGCTCATTAGGCTGGTCCAGATGCATTCTGCAATCCAGCGAGAACCTCACTGCTCCAGCAGATAAATCACCGCAGTATTAATGTACTTGTTTGCAGACAACGGGCAGCACAAGGCCAAGGCGGCCGCTCGAAGGACCTTGGTGCGTGTCTCTGTTCGGACTTCTCAGACTCACACAGTTCCAACCAAAGAGAGTTCTACACAAGAACCGCAGGGACTTGTGTTGATTTTATTCCATTTAACTTACCCCCGCCTCTGAGTATTCCAGAAAGACTCTAAAACATCCCATAAACAAACCTGTACTAAAAGCCAAATGGACACTGGAAAAAACCAGCAATTTTTACTCTGAGTTTACTGACTTGGGAATTTCTCAGCTGACCACTTACACGACCAGCATCTCTATTTAATCCTGCTTTGGTAATGGAAATGAATGGTCCCCGTCGTCTTCAGGAATGCATTTTGTTTTCCTTCAGTCATCTCCATGGCATTCACTACGTATGTTTAAGGGTATGCGGAAGTGTTGGCAGCATTGGAAACTCTCTCTTTATTTCTGAAGTCAAGCTGACATAAAAACGCGTGTGTATGTGGGTACCTACCTACACACTACCTAACAGATTACCTGAATTATAAAAGAGACTTGTAAAACTGAGGTCAAAAGATAGAGACAAAATACATCGAGGCTGAAGTTTGCACAGTGTTGTTTTGACCTGCATAATAAAAGCGAAATGCCTAGGTCTAAAAATATTCCTGAATATCCATAGGCCCCAGATTCTTCAAATTTCCTTCAAATGCAAATACAGGAACTGGAACTTTTCATCTTGCCTGACTCCTGGAAAATTAATTTGTTGCATTTTTGGACTGCCTTTAATCTGCGGATTTCAAATTGCGCCGCTCATCTTAATTAAGCGGATTGTGGGTGGGGTCGCATAACGTTTGGCAGTCTTGGCCAAGGTGAGGAAAACAAGCTGGTTAAAAGAAGAAAAAGAAGGAACCCCAAAAGGCTGGCAGCCCGCAAGTCACCTGCCCAAAGGGCCTGCTGAGGACTCCCTCCACACTCCCACGGCACCCTTGGTGTGCGGTTCCACTTTGAACTGAACGCTGGCCTACGAACAGGCAGCAGCCAGGGCCACGCTGGCCATGATCCCTGGCCATAACCCGCAGCTCAGACGCGGTTTACTGGCTGCGGCGTTTAACTCCCCTTCCCTGGAGAATAACACGTAATACCAGCTTTATAAAACATAACTATATTTATAAAATATAAATATATTTT
>VWZZ01014462.1:604211-628739 GCA_013399095.1 Psophia crepitans | reverse complement strand
CGCGCGGCCCCGCGGGCGGCACTGCCCGGGCGCTGAGGGGAGGCGGCGCGGCTCTGCTGGGGCCGGGTGGTACCGGGTGGGCAGAGACTTTCCCGCCTCGTTGTACCTTTCCTTTTCTTTTTGAAACACTTACAGTGGAGGGGGGAAGAAGAAAAAAAGTACTTTGTTTTCATTTTTTTAATGCACGCAAACTTGATATGTTGCAAACTTGAATGAGAAAAATCACCTAAAAGGTACAGTTGGCTTCAGCGATTAGCGTCCGTAAGGGTTAGGAAAGAAGAGGAAATTTCATCGTTTACAGAAATTATCGTGACTTCCCAGTCAGGTTGTGGCACCTGCAGGGCGGGAGCTGAGCCCCGAAGGGGAAGGAGACGTGGCGCTAACGAACGGGCGGCGTTGGAGAGTTGGGGCTGGCGGGTCTTCGTGTGCCGGGAAGGAGGGAAGCACTGGCGAAATATTATCATTAACCATACTGAATAATAATACCACACTGAAAGGTAACAAAGAACGGGATTGCTCGTTAGAATTAGAGTGCCGTTCCTGTTTCCCAGATACCTTCTCTGCGAAGTACAGTTAGCCGTGGGCTGTGCCTCGCAGGCAGAGCCATTGAGGGAAAGTCTGTGTCAGCCTTACGCTTCGTGGTACGGGGGCTTAGATGGCTCGCCCGGTTACTGCCCCCAGGTACCGTTAATGGGAGGGTGCTTTCTTGTGCCAGCAGACATAAACTGCCCATGAGGATGGGACTGGTGATAACCTGCCTGGTTCCCTGTGTGATTCCTGGGAGCTGATGGGGGCAACGGGGGAGGTGGTGTCTTCCGTGAGCGCGAACGGGATTTTTGTCGAAACGGTGCCCGGAAACAGCAGGGTGTGCGTGTGTGCATCCACTCGTGTGCCCACAGCCGGTGCCGCCGCAAGGTAAGGGCTGGGGAGCCTGTTTTCTCTTTTAGGTTGTCTTGCTGCATCCAGAAAATTCCTGCCCGTCAGCAGTTGTTTAACAGCTGTCTTGCACAGAATTATCTAATTAGGTTAGGCAGACTAGGTTAATATTAGTCTTCAAGCCAATCTACTCTCTAATATAACATCCCCAATGTAGCATAGTCATTACCTCCCCATCTCTCCCCTTAAAAAGCAGGGGGATAATGAATAAAACATTGAGCCAACCTTTTCAGTTAAGAGTTCTTCCTGATTGGGAGCCAGGATGACTGTGTGGTGCTTAAGGACAAGGTTTTCCTAGCAGCATGTTCGCTGACTTTTGTTTTTTACATGAAGAATGGAAGTTTTACAGGTCTTAATCTAGCATCTTCCCTAATCGCTGCATTTACGTCAAGATAATGTCACGATTCTCTTCCCTGTTTGGTTATTGATACTTGCATTTGTAAGGTAGCTACGTGTCAGTCATTCGTAAACATCCTCTTAGTGCAGGACTCCCCAGGAAGCACAGGGCCTCCTCCTTCCAGTTTTCCCAGTCAGAGAGATAGCTGGAGGAGAGCAAGGTCCAGCCAAGGCATGATGCTCTAGCTCTCGTCTCGGACAAGCGAGCAGCCATGTCATATCCATTGAAGTCGCTTTTAAGTGCTGTAGGCAGAATTGGGGTGTACAGGTAAGTTTGGGCAATTTCCTTAGACAGTTTGGTTAATACGCATGCATGTTCATCAGAAAACTCTGGCCTACCGTTGTGTTTGTAATGGGCCGAGTACAGATGGGGTTCATGAATGAGTGCCCGGGGAAGAGTCTTTAGGGAAAAGAGTAAATCCTGACGGTAAAGTCTTGCTTTGCGTTGTTCTGAGGAGGCACAGGAGCCTTCTACTACACCAGTGCAACAACCAGGTACTTGCGTCATACCCTTAGGTACTTACAACCCCTAGAAGCTTAATAGTTAGCCGTAACAGTAAGTGTGCAGTTGCACAAACAAACTTTGATGTAGCGTATGGAGAATTATTGTGATTCTGTGATTCTGTGAATTATGCCTTTGAGTGACTTGTTGCTAATGTACTTGCTCGTAAACCACTGCTGCCTGGGTCTAGGCTGCGGCTTAGGTCTGCGTGTCACTGGTACGCAGACCCAGGCTGCAGCTTGTGCGGCCAGGGGGCACCGCACCGTTCGCTTTGCAGGAGGAGGAAGGAGGGTGTAGCAGGGCAGGTCTGCTCCTGTTTTTCCTAAACATCTTGGCCTTTCCTTGCAGGATGTCACCGGAGATCCTCTGCCAGCAGTATACCTTCTGTGTATAGCCACCTATTCAGGAGAGACTTTGAAACTGTGTTGTTCAGCTGCATCTTTCCTGGCCGCTTCTGTGACGTGCTGCTTGCGCCTACGTTGTGCTGTGTCTCATCATTTCCCTGTAATTGCAATGAAATGCCCTGACGCAGGAACTCTACTTGGAAAAGCCCTAGAGATAGTATTTGGTTGACAGGCAAGGTATGTGCACTCAGATGAATAATTCTTTTAAATGCTTTTCCTGGTAAGGCAACTAGAAGTGTTATTCGTGTATTTAGCTTTATGTAGCTGTGTTAGTCTGTACAGTGTTGGTGATATGATTAAAACCATTCTCTTTCAGCTCTTGCTTCGTTCTCTTGGTTACAAGTTTAAGGTCACAGCTGGCCTTAAAATCCGGTCTGACCTTCTCCACAACGCAGGCCCGCTCCTTTCCTCTCATAAGAAGAAATGCATCAACTTTTAGGATGGAACAAAAGGCATTTAGTCAGTAATGGTTACCTGACTTAAGGTCTTCAGGTGACATTAAATCATCCCTGTGTTATCTGGTTTATTGGCAAAACTCAAAAACTTTTGCTTTATTTTTAGTTTGAATGAATCTGGGTTTGCTTTTCAGCTGTTACCTTCAATGAGACAACTTCATGTAAATTAGGCACAAGATTTGTTGATACAGTTTCTCAGGTTCTTCTCTTGAAGCTTGCAAAATTAAAATAAGAATGGGAAACTCATTTTTCTCCTTGATTTGTATTTATCATCGTTGTATTTGAGCTGTGAATTTACCAACAGTAAGCCTAGTACAATTTTCCATATTTTCCCTCAAACCACTTGTCCTTTCTATCCTCAGCACTATTTTTATCACAGGTACTGTGTTTACCACTGCAGGTGGCCTGTTCCAGAGCTTTTTGTATTAATAAACTATCTCCTGCAATTTATAATGTCTTCACTATTCAGCACAGCATCTTGTTTCTCTGTTTAGTGTGCTAACAGTCTCCATTTCAATGCTTTGGGGTCTGTTTTGCCCTAATTACTAAACGGATTGCAAGATGCAGTTGCTGTTTTTCATTTAGCAGACGTTGTGTGCGTGTTTGTAATTCACCCAATCATTCATTTTTTCTGAGTTCTCTCTTCTTAGTTGCCATGTTCCGTTTTAAAGTGTTGTTTCCATTCTGCTTAGTCCGAAGGACTATCGTATGCCTCTTGCTTTTGCACTTAGCATAAATAAGTTTCTTTTCAAGCTGTTGTGCTTATGGATATGGCAGCATCACTGTTGTGACCTTTTATTCATTTTTTTTCTTTCCATTTTTCATAAAGCAGTGTTTTCTACTGAGCAAATATGAGGCAATGTGAAGCTATAGTCCCAGACATTCACCTTTTGTGTTAGAACTCTATTACTTCCAGGCGTTATTCTTATTGCTGACAACCATCTTCCAGTGCAGACAGTGAAAAAAAAATAAATCTTAGGCATCTTAATGTTGCATAGCTTTATTTCTGAATACATACTGCACCAATCCAAATGTTCCAGTGGGTGCAGTAGTTGCATGGAACCTGTACGTATCTCTGCAAAGAATATTTTAATGGCAAATTTTGGTATCGAATGAGAGAGGGAGGCTGATTTGCTTTTGCTGGTTGTCTCTTCCTGGCAATCCTCCTAGCAAACGGCTGCTTCACATACACCAGATATCTTGGTAGCATAAAAGAAAGGCCTGGGATTTTATGAGGCATTTCTTCTGCACCATCCTTCACCAAGGAGAAGAGAGAGACCTCAACAGAGTCAGTATAAAGTTTTGGTCGTTTGTGCTAGGGAAGCTCACCTAACCCTTGTCGTTCAGCTCCTGCCGCAGTGTCAGCCGACTGAGTCTGTTTTGGACCCGGAGTGTCCAAATGTGGAACTGGATTATGGGCAGCACTGTGACTTTTAATGTCACTGGTACTGTCCGGGGCTTTGGATTTTCTAGGGGAAGCGGCGGAAGGAATAAAGGAAATACTGAATGGGTTGAAAGTAGCAGAAAGAGAATATAGACAAGAAATCTGTAAGCTGCTTGAATTCTAAGTTATTTCTATTTCCATCGAGGCTGAATTTTGACCTATGAAGGGGAGGAGGGGGCAGCTAAGAAACTTTAAAACACATTAAAACAAAATGTAATGAACAATCAAATGAAGGAATTGACTCTATTCTCTATGAAGATAAGAACAGATTAGAGGCAATAAGTTTGATGGATTTAAAGAAAAGGCTTTAAAGCAAGAATTACAATAGGGATGGCAGCAAGAATAATAGGTCTATGAGTGTTGCTTTTGGCAGAGAATCCGTGTGAGAGAAGACAGCTAGTGGCCTAGACCTAGAGCTCAGTGCTGAGGTCTGAGCTGCAGCAGTTTAAAAGGAATACACCAATGTGGAAGATGTTTGAGCCAAGGAGCGGTTTATCGGCTTTCTAAAGCCCCTGCCCAGTGTCAGGATGTCAGTGTAGGGTCAGCTGGCAGTGCCGAGAAAACACATGGCAGAGATTCTAGGATCTGTCTTTCCCTGTTACCCAGGAAAGATCAGGATCACTTCATCTGCATTTCTGAAGGTCAGAGGATAAAGATGATGCTGACTTGCATCATTTCCTTTCCCAGAAGAGATGTGCCTCCCCTAGAGAGTGATGGCTGCTCACTTGTGAGATGTGTACAGAGTCAGAATCTCCTAGGAACAGAAAATATTAACCTGAGTCACAAACACTCTAGTATTAGGGAGCACCTCTGTAGGCATCTTCTGGATCTTGTCATCATGGATGTGCTTATAGATAAGGACAAGGGTGCAGAAGAAGGAGCTTCCAGAGAGGTTTATTTGAGTTTTTGAGGAGGGTTTTTGTTTGGTTTTTTTTTTGGTTGGTTGGTTGGTGGGTTGTTTTTTTTTCAACTTTAGCTGCCCTCAACAGATAATTAGCGAGGATGTCCTCCAGAGTGATCCACTAAAAGGGAGGGGAGGAGGCAGAAGGGAGATGGAACAGAATAGAATTTTTGAGGCAAGGGGAAGTAAAAAGATGCGCCAGTGATGATCTCAACACTGATGCTAAGTGGGCACTAGCCAAACAACACTGGGCCTCGTTTGAGGTAGCAATTAGAGGAAATCATCAAAGTGCAACAGCTTCCTCACATGGAATTCAGTCAGCTGGGCTTTCAGGATGTGTACTGTCAGGGCTTCTGGAATCACTAGGCATACCTGCAATAACAAAATGAGACATTACAGTATGTAAAGTAGTATGGAAATTATTTAGACCCTTTTGTGTGAGGATTGTTCTGCTTTCATCATGGAAAAGAGAGGGGAAGAGAGGGGGAAGAAGGCCAGAGGGACTGTCTGAGCTAGCTGGAGACAAAGCCTCACAGTGTTCTCTGACCCAGGAAATGTTCCATCCCAGCTGCGCAAGCTAATTCCCACCTAGGGACATCCTTTCACGCTGCTGATGTGGAAGCACCACACAGCCTTGCTGGGGAGGCAGACCAGAAATCACTGCAAGAGGACTTGAGTCACTGGCTGTAATGGTGTATCTAGTAATTAATTTTAGGCCAACACGTGTTAATAGCTTACAGTGACCACCTTAAAAAAATTAATAAGCAGAAATGTCTAGATAAAATTGATGACTGAAACACAATGTAGTGATAAGCAACCTCTGAAGTTCTGGAACTAGTTCTAAATAATTGTTCTGTATCAAATGTATTCTTCTTTGAAAGAGACAAGAGGTGGGAGGTGCTTTTGTCTCTTGTGGCATATGCTTTACTTAGAAAATAGAATTCGGAGAACCTGTTAAGTAGTAAGAAACTGCCCTTAGTAACAAAACAGTGAAAATTGTCATATTTTGCCCAAAAGGAATGGAACAAACTCATTTTCTAAAGTAATAACTTGTAATTTGACAGCATGAGTCACTTCTGTTGTTATGAGTGAGTCATAAATAGAAGAGGCACTAAGTTATTTTTCAAAATGTATTACGGTAACAAAGAAACTACCTCTCACAAAACGTTGCTGAAAAGGTAGCAACCCATTGCACAGTCTGAGGCAAAGCTTATTTGAAATATTTAACAAATTTACTGATTAAAAGTATGAACATCTCTTACCATTTTAAAAATTGATGGTAAAGGCTGTTTTCCATTGTGTGTTTTTCTGTGAAAGCCCAGTAGCCTGTGGCTTTAATGGAAGCTGGATCAAACCAATCATTAGCCTGAGATACCTTACGCCTCAGTATTACGATCCAGCTTCTACCAACAGAGGTCCACACTCAAACTCTTCTGCCACGCGGAGTTTGATTCAAGTCACCGTGAGCACAGACGTAGCTATTAATGATCGTTCAGTCTCCTTACTTTGTGATTGTTCCTACGCATATTTGCTCTTTACCCTGGTGTGGGGATGAATTGAATCTGAGGAGAACTTCAGAATAACAGTAGTGATATTTCTAGCCTGGCTTGCTAAAGGAGGCATTTTCAGCCACACTGTCTCTGTGGCTGTCTGCTTCCACTTACTCTTTTAATTTTGAGCCTGATCCCAACCAGTTGGTAACAGAATGGGTATCTAAGGGATAAATAAGTTGCTGAGGTTTGCAAAACTTAATCCCTGTGTGAAGAAAACTTTTATCATTCTATTTTCAGTGTTGTGCTGAAGCTCACCCTTTGTTAGCTTCTAGATAGCCTGCACAGGTCTTTACAAATGCCCAATTTGTATGAAAATCGTTGCTGAGAGTTTGCAGCCCTCTGTGAGGGTCAGATCGGTAGGAAAGCAAGCACCAATAGGGTTCCTCTTCATCGCAAATAGAGATGGTAGCGTGTGATTATAATGAGGTTGTGAACAGGAAGAGACAGCAGAATAAAGTAACAGTATCTAGTGCAATAACTACCATGCAACATATAAATAGAATCAGTTGTGGAAAACTGAAGATTTAATGAGGCAAAGCTTCATGAATGGTACAAGTTAAACCAGTAAAGAATAAAGTCACTAATTTCCATCTTACAATTGTTCTGCATCACTGAATGGATTTCATTGTTACTTGGAGTATTTACTTATTATTAACAATAAAATCTGCAACAATGGCAAGCACAAAACCAATATCAAGTGGAAGAGAAAGAACTTGAACAAAAGAAGAAGGAGAACAAATAGGAATGAAGTAAATTGAAAGCAGGTTTGAGCTAGAGGACAAAAAGAGCAATTCTGTGTGGAAGCAAACGATGTTTAGCAGAAAAAAAATAATTTGAATTGGTCTTGCTACTTAGCAATAAATAACACAAGATAGCACTTATCCTGCATTTCTGAACTCCTGACCTTTTAGCTCCATAGACTCTTATATATTTTATCAGACATAGACATTTAGTAAATGAAGATTCCTTGGTTTTCTATGACTAAAACAGTAATCCAGTACACTCTCCTTGTGCTGCACTTGGAGAACTTTGTGAACGTCTCTTTCCCAAGGATCTGGCAGAGTAGAAGCAGCATGGCTGTAATTGATGAACTTGTTAAGGAACCGAGAGATTGGAGTACTATAGCAACCTTCATTATAGCTTTCCAGGCTGAAGAATGTGCCACCACTCAATTGCTTGCCATTCTTTATTTAGCCCACCACTAGCCTGATGTGATTCGCATCTCTGTGTTGGCACACTAGCTAGCAGAGCGGAAGGAAGGAGGAGGCTGGTCTCTGACGAGGTCTCTGTGTGTGGTCTCATGAGACTGGTAGCCTTATAATTTCATTGATTGCTTCTGATATTCTCAGTGTCTTTCAGAATTTACACACAGGCTCATCTAATATCCATTTGATTGTAAACATTGTGTTTGTATTCTCTTCTGAAGAATGTTTTGAAATAATTAAGTTGGATTCTATTTTGATTCGTTATTCAGTGGCTCTTTGTATTGCATGTATGTATAAAAATTATTTGTCAAAGGCATCAGGGAAATAGTGCAGTTCTATGAGTTTTCTTATGTTGTTAAGACACTGTGCAGTGACAGCAGGTTGATCTTAACATGTAAAATACTTATCTACCAGCAATGTGACTAAAGGCATGTTCTAAGAATCTAGATCTAGCTCTTTTGGCTGAATCAGGGGAATTATCACAGGCAATTTTCTATTCATTATCACAAGGATTTTCTGTTCTTTGCATTCTGCAGGACAGCAGAAAACTTGGAAGGTGCTATCAGCACCCATAAACAAAGGAGCTGGGGCATGAATCTGACCACAGGGAGGCAAAAGTCAACAGTTTCAGCTGTGACTGACTAGATAAGTTCCCTAACAAATACTGTTGTAATTGTAGATGGGTATGTACACAAACCTCCTTACCTTTCAGCTGCAAAAAAGACTGCAGTCTATGCATAGTACTAGAATTCAAAATGTAACGTGAGGGACTGAATGTACGTTATTCTCTCCATAGAATTTTCCTCCTCACAACTCTCTGTCTTTCACTGTGACTCACTGTTCATCTTTGGATTTGAAGCTCATGGCCAGGTTCTGGTGGTAATTCAGGGTTTCATTCATTTGCTAGATTAATATTTTATCTTATGCTGGTTTAAAATTGGCCAACAGGAATAAATAGCCCTCAATTCTAGCACAGCAAGTATCTCTTGAGGGAGAAAACCCCAAATCTGTTGTCCTGAGCGTCTGACCCCAGCTGGTTCATTCTCAGTGCCAACTGTTTCTTGCATGAGGGGAAAATGAATAAAATTACTACACAAAGAAATATTTTCAGCAGCTGCCCAACCGTGTAACGCTAAACATCCTCCTTGGAATGCCAGGAGTTGATTCCAAATAAGCAACTGAATTGAAGGATTATTTTGATAGCGTTGTAGAAATATTGGTCTACTGGAGATGATTAAAGGTCAACTAGAGTGTTTTGTGGGGGTTTTTTGTTGGTTTTGGTTTGGGTTGGGTGGCGGGCTTTTTTTTGGTGGCTGACTACTTAGTTGTGGGCATGCTGCCTTCATAGAGCATGCACTATAACGTGCTGGAACTCATAATCTGTATGTTACACAGGTTATTACCATCGCTATAGTTTCCATATTCCTCCCCTACAACAAAAATGGGAATATGTGTGATTTTTGCTTTGCCTTTCTGATATGAGATTCCATCGCCTCCTTCAGCAGGAAGAGATCAATGAACTGAGATTTTGAAAAAGTAGATAGTAGTTGCTACCACTCTAATTAATTTAAATTAATTAATTTAAACCCAGAGCTATCTTGGGATAGGGGGAATGTAGTTTAGGCATAAAACATGATACAGCAATTTCATTTTTCTTCCAGCGTTATTGAATATGCTTTTAAAAGCAGCCAGGTATAGATCACACTTTCGTTTGGTTTTCAAATTCAGGACTGCAGCAACGTAGTACAAAATGCCAGCACTAAGCACAAGGTAAAGGGAGCATCGTGCAAGGTGCTGAGTTGTAAGGTCGCAGAACACTGTAACGCACACTCCAGATTAAACCAAATAGTCTTTGTGACCTCCACTGTGCCAAACAATGCCTTGGATATCAACACTTTTTCCTCACATTCTTCAACTGAAAATGTGGCAGTTACAGATACCATTCAAAGGGGAAAGGAGTCATGCAAAATCCAGGATTTTTTGTGCTAGGCTCATATATTCGTATAGCGTTTCACCAGAATGTACTGTAATTCTGTGAACATAAAGCCCCCTTTTTTTAATCTTAGTAATGGTTCCTGTACTGGTGCAGGAACCCCATCACCTAGGTCACTGGTTTGCTTGTGCTTCCGCAAATGTGGCAGCATTTGGCTTTGCCAACCATGTGCAGAATTGGTGGTTTGGTTTGTTTTGGTGGGTTTTTTTAAATGTTGACAATTGAAAAGTGTCAAGATTTATTTCCATTTTCAAAAAGAAATTTTGCAAAATATGAACTTGCATTTTATGGATTTATTTGTTTATTCCTGGACTATTTCTGGGTAACCTAATGTGAAGAGAATCCTCTCAGTAGCAAATTAGTAATATGCCTGGAGGGGTCAATCTAGTATCCGTTCATGGGAGCACTGCCAAAGGGACTAACTTAGCCTGTGGGATAATGCTGCTCACGTTTGCACCTGCAAATCTCAGTAAAACGACATAAAAATCAAGTTCTTCCCCTGCCTTTTCATCGTGGTTAGGAGGATGGTGATAAATAAATGTGGTACACAGTCTCAAAGTTCAAAGTCCATAAAAGAGCCCATGTTCCCCTAGTGTTCGTAGTACTACGTTGCTCTTGGGCAGAGAAATAAGAATTTACTGATTTTTTTTTTTTTTACTCTAGCTTTTGTTAAGCTAGTATGAGGCAAGTATTTTACATAGATTTTGATATAGGATCAGTCCTTCCCTATTCCCAACATGCCTCATTCACCTTGACTAAGCAATTTATGCTGAATGGATTGAACGTCATCAACTTACTGACAGCGTACGAAGAACTTTTGATTGCTTCCCATTCCAAAGTGCCATTCATTGCACACGTACGGCATATTCTGCAGCAGAAATTATTTCATGTGATTGTAGCCAGATTAGTGTGTAGCATGGTGTTGGGGTTGCCCTGACCAAATTCCATGACTTCTCACTAAAAGAAGTTGTTGTTGTCCATGTTGGGCTCTGAACACTTTTTGTAGGAGTAACATTTAGCAATCCAACTTGGATTGCGAAAACAGGGAAACTGGCCTGCGCAATTGGCTTGATCTTCTTGAGGGTTTTTTTGTAGTGTATGTTTGGAACGACAAATCGAATGTTTGTCAAAAGCAGAAATCAAAACCAGATTCCCCCAAGTGTTCTCTGGTTGGGTTCCTTACAGAATGTGTGTACATTGTTTAAGGACAAAGTCTAGAGAATGATATAACACCAGAAAAGGGTAATTAAACCTTTCTGTTTTGCTTAAGCCTAACATGCCAAACCTACCAAAATGCGTGTAAACGAGGCTTCTATTCCTTCTCGTGTTTCTGTTCTATGTATCTAGTAAGTTCCATGTCCGTTTAAAAAAACAACAAACCAAACAACAACATCATAATGGAAGTAGAGCTGAAAAATTAGTGAGGTTTCCACTTAAAAGGTTTGAATTTGCTTTTTTAGAAAATAGCACTACTAATAATCTTAAATCCTCGTATGTCATCAACACTATAGCAAATGTGTTAAGCTTATGTAAGAAAATATATATCATAGACTTGACCTGGAATCTAAAAGTCAAACCGTGCTCTTTTCAGCTGGTGGGTTCTTTTCTCCAGCTTTAATGAGTAACCATATTTTTAATGTGCTTATTTCATAGTCCATCTATTTTTAAAGGAACTGCGGTTCCTTGATGCTTAAAAGTTATGTTAAAGCGTTGTGTAATTCAAACATAGTTAACAATTCTGTTGATGATGCAGGAAGTGGAATCTAATACCACTCACTTCACTGCGTCTGTGTAGGCTCCAGAAGTTAGCGGTGGTGGTAATAATAAGCATTAAATTGCAATATTAAAATGAACAGGAATGACAGTTCCGTATGAAAATGATTGACTTTTTTTTAAAATATTCACTAAATGTATCTTACCTGCTTGGAATTGTGTGTGTTTATTTTTTTAAATTCAGATTTGTTTTTGTAATTTTAGGAAAATCATCTTAAGATATTTGTTCTAGTATTGACTGTCTGGAATTATTTTCATCATTTTATTTTTTTGGTAGAACATATGTTTGCAAGTAATACTCCAGTGAAAACCACACAGTGCTTTCAGTCCTCCTTAAAGCAATATATTTTGCACCTAGGGAGAAGTTCTAATGAGCAGACAGGCACGTCGTTTCTTATGCCTGCTGAGGTAATTAAGCACAACTAAATCCTGTTAAGAGTAAGAGCCATTTTGCGATGAGGAGGGGACATGGAAGGCTTGGAGATTTACTACCCGAGGCAGGTTTGTTGTTTAGTGGTTATATGGTTGAGGTGCATGATGAAAACATAGGAAGGCACTTTTGTAGTTGGATCATTGTGATTAAAACAATGGAGGAAACAATGGTGAAAAATATCTATGAAAATACATGCAGTACTCCTTTGGAGTAGCAGTATGGCCTCTCAGTAGCAGAGTCCATCTTCTGCCTGTTCTTATCGAAGGTCCTGTTTCCCATGGTATTCTGTGTCAGTCCATCTGTTTTGAAACCTAACATTAGACAAGTGAGATTTTTCTTCTGGCCCTTGCTTGGAATTAACAGTGTTTCTCAACAAGTTGCCTTTCCTCTTGCCATTCCACAGTGAGCCTCTCTGAAAGAACTGTTCTCTCTCATGGTGGGCAGTCAGCTTTGCTGCTGGAGTTTTGTTTTTTAACATCGAATAATTTATATTACATGTTAATAGTAGTAGAGGTATGATCCTTTCCTGCAAATCAACCCTTCAATTTTAGTGTGAAAGTTGTGCATTGTAAAACAGAAGGCTTCTTTTTTTTCTCACATTTTTTCCCCTCTTTTTTTTTCCCCTTTTTTTTTCTTTTTTTTTTCCAAGTCATATAATGCTAAATGTTTCTTGGAACAATTATTAGTAATATACATACTTAAAATCAATGCTGAGGCTCATGGCTTATATGTAATTATAGCTCATATGAGCCATAACTGGGTACCTAATAGATGAGATGAGGTTACAGCACATAATTTGAAGTATGGCATTTCCCTTAATTTCTTAAATTTGATTTACAACATTATTAAAGTAACAGTCCTAGACAATAAGATGAATTTCATGTTCGGTGTCATCTAATCTTATTTCATGCATCAGGCAAGAGAAGACCCCACCACATACTGCCATAAACTTATTTTACTTTGTCATAAAATTATCTAAGCCTGTCATAATTTTGAGATAATTATTACAGTGCAGTGAAGTCTGTGGTGATGTTTCTGTCCTGGGTTCAAGGGAAAGACAATGTGCCAAAAAGGAATTTATTCTCCCCTAATATGGTCAGATGAGATTAAACAAGCTACTTCCTGATATTAAAATAGGTTTGCACCTTGATTGTGAAATCAGCTAAAATGTATGTATTGGCTTTTGCATTGTTAAATACATCTTGTCTTTTACATTGCTCTTATCTAAAATATTCTTTGAAACTACTTACTACATATACCTGCCAGCTACGTAGAATAAAATCCCATATGTTGTCTTCATTTCCACTCCATGTTACAGTAATAGTGTAACATCTGTACAAGTCAGACTGTCTCCCTGGCACGAAGCTGGTTTGTCCCCCACCAGCCTGAGGTCCCTCACGCAGGTGGTACAGCTGTCATCACCGTTCCAGACCGTATCCACGCCGGGTGATGGTCACCGTGACTCCTGGTGCAAGTGTTGGGTAGATGTTCCTTACTATTTTTACATTGTCTGAAATAAATATACCTGCAGTGCAATGACTTACCAACTAATAGGGCTGATGTGAGAGAAACTGTTGTTCCTCAAGATGGATTGAAAGTAGTGAAAATACAGCCGGTGTTTTCCCACAAGTATTTCCCAGAGGCATTAGAAGAATCCCAGTTCCAGCAGTGAGTCACAGAAGGAGAAAGCACTGGACAGAGTTGTTTTCCTCCTCAGCTGGGGAGGGAGAGGCAGTGTGCTTGGGTATTTGGAAAATAGACTAAGCCATAGTTTTGAAATGTAACTTTGGATCATCACTAATTTGGAATCTGTGAGCTTTAGACGCATAGCCTAAATAAAATTTGTCCCGTTTCATGAAACCTTTAGAGCGGACTATTTTCCTTCAAAACTAAACTGTGCAGGATTCTTGTATCTGCTGTATCTATGTCTGGCCTCCTACCTGAAGTCAACATCCTCATATATGCAAATATGCATCCTTTTGTGCATTTCTCTCAACACGACTGTCAGCAGCACTCCTGCCTCTGACGTAGCAGGTGAGCTGGTCTGACGATGTGCGAGAACCTGACTCCCAGCCCTGTAAGTTCAGGCCTTCCTGGCAAATAACATTTAATTTGGGTAATAATATTCTTACAGACCAAGAATGATGGCTTCACATTCTTCAGATTTATTCAAATATCTCTGTAGCCTTGTTCAACAACTACAACTTGTCATTTAGACACCAGTAAATGAGCTTAACATTTTGCCAAAGGAGGTTTTCTGTATGATTCGGCTGTTGTCTCTCTGCTGATTCACCCAGTATATGCAAGTGTGGTTATTTTGGCGTAGTTGGACTGTGTGCTGTGATGTACACATATTTTCATGGAATCTGTCAAATGTCATTTTAAAGTCATTAAATGTGCTCTGCAACAAAGCAGGCAGAATTATAGAGCAGTGTGCCTTTTGAGAACGCTATTGTAAACGTGTCAGAATTCATTCTGGCTTTTGCGTGAAGGCTTATCTTTGAATGGCATCCTGCTGTTATGATTAGCGATTGCTATCATGAATAAAATCTCTTTGGTTTCAGCAATAAAATAAACGAGTTTATATATAGAACTCACTGTTGAATAGGACCTTAAATATTTATTTCCCACTTTTCTTGCCAAATAATCTTCAAGGTGAAGCCTTTCCTCTTATGAAACAATCACAGCAGTAAAAGCCAGGTCTTCAGGCAGTCATGGTTTGAGAAATGAAAGTCAGCAGCAGAAAGCAAGCTATTAATGGTACTCATCTAAATAAAACGTCATTGAAATCCTGGGAGCTCGAAATGACGTAATTCTGTCTTACTATGATGATGAGCTTTGTGGCGATCCCAGTGGCGATCAGCATCAACCACTGTTTCAGGCTATTTGGAAAGCCCATAGGAAATAGCTTGGCTTCACGTGTTACAAACGTGCCCCATTTTCACGTGTTTTCACAGAAGTTTCAGTCGTAACATTTTTAAAAACAGTAGTCTCGACTTTGAAGTTTTGGTATTGGTAGACCACTCACAAAAACCAGTTTCTTCGTAGGATTTGGTAAACCATTATATAAAACATGAACGTCTAGTTGTACAGTTCACATTTTTGCAAATGAAATTCAGCAAGAGAAAGCAAAGCTTTTTGCCTCTTAGGCTTACCATATGAAGACTTTTAGGCTTCTGGAGGATTGGAATAGTTCCAGTTAAAGACTAACAAGCCCAAATTTAGAAATAATTGGAATTAATCTTTGATGAGAGGAGGAAGAAACATTATCTTAAAAAGAATTCTTGAAGAATTGTTGTTTAGATAGAAGTAGGATATAAGAAAGCAAAAACGTTTGAAAATAAAATAAATACAGAGCTGCTTAGAAGTAGCCCCATAAGCACAGTAGAGAAGGTGTTGAGCAATGCATTAAAATGAAATATAGAAAAGCGAAAGACAGCTTTTACTTCCTAAGTAGGTTTGCATAACATAGTGAGACTAGCAAAGGAAATAATGTTAACAGTCTTCATCTCCCATGTGTGGAATAAATCTCTGGGAGGAGAGAGCAAGGAGAAAGAGGAAGGTTTCCTCTAAATAGTTTAACTAAAAAATTAGAAAATGACTTAAATTCTGGGTCGTCTTCCTTTCAGGTTAGTACGGCATATCTTTGTGTGAGCCAAGAACATTTGTTTTGTTGCTGAATTTGACCATAAAGTTTCTTTGACACCAAGTCTCACGCATTGCACTGTTCAGCTGAGCTTCAGGAGTTCTCCTGAGTTATCACTATAAAATTCTCTCATTCCATCTGCTTGAATAGATGGGACTGTGCTAAGTCTGCCATTAATTTTTTAGGTTGTTTCATTCCAGATAAATAAAATATTTAAAGTAGATATTTTTTCCAGCACCTGCAGCTGCTCAGAAGCACAGCACAGGATATGCAGCTGAATTCCAGCAATAAAAAGACCTGCTAATTTGAAATATTTTCAGTGCCAGTGAGCTTTAGGAATTTTGTTGTTCTCTGAGAACAGGTAATTTCTCAGTCACTGTTCTTTGAATACTTTAGCTTCTGTGTATATATTGCAAAGGTGTGGTTGTACCTCTTATGAGTGACTTAAATAATCACCTATTTCTCTGAATTTGTTTGTCATCTTGTTTAGCCTGTTGCTCACGCTTGTAATTCAGCATACCTTTCAGTTGCCTTCATGTCTGTACTTTCAGATAAGCTCTTAGCATGTATCGCTTGGTTGTTCGAAACTTGTTCGAAACTTTTAGCAGCAATTTTGCGGTGTTTTGGGTGGTGCTTTCTTTTGTATTTTGGAAGTCAGATGTTACAGTCCGGAACTAACGAAGCGCATCTGGGAAGCTGTACTTTCCTTGTAAGTGACGGAATTATGGGAAGTGCCAGATCTAGAATAGCTGATGAACTTGTGGCTCCCACAGGAGTATGCCCCCACCACAGAGACTGGATCCTGTCGTTTTGTGACTCTAGAACCGCTCATACTCAAATGCTTGTGAATTATAGTTTTGGTCTTTTTTTTTTTACCAGCATGTCTTGATTAGTATGACTGTGCAAATCTGTGGATACATTTGGTGGCTAAGTTTCATTATGTGGATTTATGTGTGCAAAAGGATGTTTGTTCCTGGCATAGTGGTGCCTTGATTGCCTGCGGCTGCTGAATTTGCATGTGCCTTGGTTTGTGGTCATTTGTAAAAATGCAGAAGAATTTATTCAAAGTTCATAAATAGTTTCTAATTTTCCATTTAATGGAAAGTGATTTGAAGATGAAACCGTGAGAACTGATCTAACAAGTGTCCAAAGCAAGCGAAGACCCGTGTCTTAGGCATTAAAGCATGTTTCTTTCGCTTCTCTTACAACATGGGTCTTGCCATCCCTTCGCTTGGCTTACCAAGCTTGTCATATATGTCATATGTGTTGTAGTTCTCCCTTTGATTAAGTTGGCAGAAAGGTATTCCCAAGAAGAGCTAGATTTAATTCATGATCTGTCGTGGAACTGGTTCTTTCTCCCTTCTTCGTCACTTTACAGACCAATGTTGCATTACTCTTTTATACTATTATTTGCCCTCCCCGTAATGTAAACTGTCACGTTTTTGTATTCTGTAAATTGTGTTGTACGAAACATTGAAACCTACAGAACTTTTCAGCTAGGGGCTATTTGTTTGGGTTTTTGTCTGGAGAAGAAAGGAGGGAAAGAGTGGTTGTTTCTGGAGCCCACAGCACTATTTTAGTGCTTGGTATAAAACTGTAAAGTATTTTGAACTCTGAGAATCCTTGTGTGAGGTAAATCAGAACTGTTACGTTCATCTCATCATTGGGAAGGTTGAAGGACGCAGAGAAACGTCTGGCTCAAGGACAAGTGGCAGAGCTGAAAATAAAACCGGTGTTTACGCCGAGTTCATTGCTCAGTCTACGACACTATCACCCTGAAGAAAAAGAGTGTAAATGGAAAATACTAGCCTAGAGTTAGTAGTCATACAGTGATGTGATCAACTCCCAGAAATACACTGCTTGCTTTCCATAGAAAATAGTTTGCCTACAATGTTAAAGGACTAAAGCTGTCAAGGAAACTTGTTGCAAGTCAATGGTCAATAAACCAGCTTATGTTTTAAACTTTAAAATAAGACTACTTCTACTTTCCAGCACATCTGAACATTTGAGGACACTTGTGAGAATCAGTCAAAATTCCCCTTTCCTAACGATGAGGAGCAAAGTAGGGCCCAGTGAGAGAAGAAACGCTCTGGGTTTTGACGCTCTGCACTGACAAGCACGCGGATGTGTCCCTGCTGAGAATCTTGCCGATCAAGAATTTTTACTGCAGCTCAGCCGGACACACAGCAGGGCAATGCCCTAAGGCCAGGGCTGATGTTTCTGAAGCTGACTTTTTTGGAGCCAAATGTGGAGGTTGGTGTTTTATACAGAAGAGATGCTCTTATTTGCGTCGCATTTAGTAGGGTTTTACTGTTAATACGATGTGATTCATTACCCACGTAAATGAGAATCTGATTCCACTGTCTACATTGCATCAGCAGCATTATGTATTTCAAATGAAAATATGCATCTTTATCTGATGTATGACAGTCTTGCACAGTGATATTTAAGTATTGAGCTATTTCAGTGTCAAAACTTGTTATATGGGATAAACTCTTGGTATATGTGTTTACTTTCTGTTTTCTTCTTCTGCATTTATTTAGATTTTTCCAGTGGGGGAAAAAAAAAGAAACCAAAAATGTTGAGTCTGCTTCATCAAAGAACTTAAATATGTATCTAAAATTATGCCTAGTTCATTAGTTCCATTTAAAGTTGTTCTACTCAAATGCATAAACTTTTTAGCATACTGCTGTTATTACTACAGCTTTGAGAAGAGAAGGAGATCCATATGGAAATTATTTAACTGCATAAAATTTCAGTCTGTAATTCAAAAACCTCCTGCTATGTTCAAAGCCCAAACAACAAAGCTTTTTTTTTTTCCCCCCCAAATAATTAGTTGGTATGTATGTATTCCTGAAGGATTTTGAGATGTTTAATCCAGCAGAAAATTGCTATCTGGTGGACAACAGGGAAAGGAGCATGACAAAATTTTACTATTATTATTTTTTTTAAATGTAGGCAATTATGATTAGAGAAGAATAAAGCAATATAGTTAAGTAATATGAGGAACAGAGCTACTCAGAGCTTAGTGTGTAGGTGGTACTAATGTCGTTATCAAAAACATAGTATTTCTCCTCTTATATTTAGGCAGTAAAATAACTTATTTAAACAGTCATCTTTTTATCATTTTATTCTTCCTGTGTTGTTACTGTCAGTAGTCAATGAAGGGGCGTCGCTGGGTCATGAGGTGGTGGGCAAGTTCCTAAAGCTGGCAGTGATCTGCAAAGTGGGGCTGTAGCAGTTCCCTGGACTCGACCGGTATATGGAAGAGTTCGATGCTAGTGCCGTTTCTCTAACGGTCCTGGAAGATGCCGTCCAGACATCCAGTGCAGCCTCTTTGCGAGAGTATTCCCTCCCAGTTTAATACTGCTGTTTGTACTGTGATGCGTTCAGGTTGTGCGTGTGTGCGTCTGTGTACACATGCATCAGGAGAGCGAGGAAGCCTTCCAGATGGAGATTACTGCAGGCCACTCTCTGGCCTAGAAAATAAAAACGAGCACTGCAGTTACGTAACACTTCTTTGACCTGGCATTATTTCATTGTTGAAGTGATCTAGAAAGGATGAGGTGTGTGGATTTTTGTGTTTTGTCTGTGGAATTCCCCCCCCCGCCCCAGTTGGATGAAAGGACAACACCAGTTAAAAAAAAAAAAAGAAAAATCTAGGAAGGGTAACAACAGAAAGGTTTCCACAGCATTGTCTGCACATCAAAGTGTCTGCCTAGAGGGGAGAAAAAGAATTAAAACGAATCCAAAGTGTCCGGTGGGCAAGGTTTAATGCTATTAATAAATCTAATGAGGATGTAATTTGAGTGTTTTTCCCAATTTAGTTTATTAAAAAAAAAGATGTAGGTAAACTTTGTACAGCTATTTAAAATTTAGTATTCGGGACGACTACGTACAGTCTGTTTCACATGCTAAGTGCACAGGCTGATGCTGGAAGTGCACAGCTTTCCCATCAGAGTGAAGGTGACAGTGGGAAGGAGTAGGACAATGAGTTACAGAAGTTTGGCTCTGAATTTACTGCTGCGAAAGAGGGTGTTTACTATTGGATAACAACCTCACGTTAGCTGTCCTTTGGTAAAATTCTTGTGGAGGTTAATCTGAAGTGCAAAATTATTCCCAAATAGGGCAAACACGTGCAGCATTGTTCAAGATTGGTTGTTGACATTCCACTTGAAGTATCTGCCAAAAGACAAGTAAGCGTTGCTTGATTAGGTGTTCCTCTTACAAAGAGCAGTGTCCCCCCCACACAGTACCCTTGTGGAGAGGTGAGCCTGTATTGGGCTATGTGAATTTATCAGCTTGGACGTCGGCGTTATGTTCCAGTGCCTGGTACGTATGTGTCTGTGGGACACCTGGATCTGGCCAGTGTGACATAAAACCGTATCCTTGGAACTCTTGTAATTCTCAATGACAAATCCCTAACAGAAGTCTGGGTGTCTGATTGTGCAGCACACGTGCATCAAGGGTGCCACACTAGACTTCTTACTTCCTCCACACTTACACATCTGTGTCATATTAAGCACTGTGCAGGCAGCAGAGCACATTGTGGAAACACATGAGCAAAACTGAGCTCTGAAGCGTGACTTGTTCCCCTGTGAACAGTTCTGACTTGGATTGTTATTGTTCTGCTGTTGAATTGTTATCTCTGTTAACCTTGAAAATAATTCCAGCAGTGGGGAGAGCTGCTGAAAAAGACAGAAATTATTTGCTTCCTACATGGGTGCTGTAAATACATGTGCACAGATAAAGTATCCTTAAATGAAGGGTAAAAGTCTGGCTCGTTGTAAGTCACTGATAAAACACTCAAGTTGGAATCTTACAATATAAGCCTCAGAGCACTGAACAGAAATTCAGCATTTAAAAAAAAATTAAAAACTTTTGGAGCAGTTGATGAGAAGTGTTACAAAATAAATACTGTGAGTTTGAGCTATGAAACAGTTAAATATCCCGTCTCCAGAAGTGTTTTAGAAGGAAATCTTACACTGTAGGAATATAGGCCGTATCCTGTACTCTAGAGGGCATGGCATTATTCTGTATTGGATTTGGAAAATGGGTGAGGTGTAAGACTACATCATAGCAACTAAAAACTGAATCCCTGTGCATGTCAATGTAGGCATTGCAACACAATCTTATGCAGTAATGTCTGATGAGTCCACCCTGTGCCCCCACACGGAGAAAACTGCTGTTAACCAGCTTTCTTCACAGGCATCCTTTGAATAATGTCTAGAGAGAACTTTTCTTCAGGTGGCACAACCTTCTGGCAATCTACAAGAAGGTATCCATCCCCCCATCCAGTTAGGTTGGGAAGACAGCAAACAAATTAATAGTTTGTAAATAATATTACCTGCAGAGTTGTTGAACTGCAAATTAACTTGGTGAGGTTTTGCTCTGACAAGTCCTCTGGGGTAACTTGCTTTATTGGTGAGTTCTCTGTAACGAGGACATTTCCCTGCATGCCATTCAACACACGATGACAATCCCCAGCGTAAGGAAGCATTTGTTATTGCTGTGGTATGGCCCATGCCACTAAAATCTGGTGCCTGCGTTCATCAGCCTTGCGTGTGACACAGAAAGTATCCCCTGCCTTTTCCTGATTAGTTTTCAGATCATGCAAGGAACAAATCATCCTAATTACAAGGTATTTAGAAAGCTAGTAAGATGGATTGGTGTTTGTTGTTCTTTGAACTTTAGAATTCTTCTGATAATCAGTATATTGTGTCTTTTTTAAGGTTAAAGAAAGTTCAGACTCCGCAGATGCATCTGGAGTGCAAATACCTAGCCCACATAGTGCCACCACCCTTGGTGAGTCTTGATGTGCTCTACTAAGTGCCTTGAAACCTGGTTAAGAGCACTATAAAAGAACCAGGTGGTGTTTTTTGCATGAGGGCTCTATTTATATGATATCATTACGTTTGAGGAAGGATTTGTGGCCTCTTCAGAATGTTCAAGGCAAAGTATGTGTCAGAAGTCTCTGATCTCCACTGCTACATCAAGATCTTATTTTGAACAGCCCTTCCTCTACTTATTTAGGACTAATGTAATATAATCTTCATAATTTTTCCTTCCTGATCTGCATTTATCTTCCTTTTCAAGAACCATGAATTTGTGCCAGGGTTTCCGCAATCATTTTAGGTAATCTGGGTTAGACTATATCTAAAAACTACAACTACAGGGACCATGAATGATCAGTTAGTCCTCCTTGCCGTGCAAATGAGGATAAGGTAAACCTAGGCTGTTCTTCATAGTCATTTTATTTAAACTCACCCTTAAAAGCTCCAGCGGAGGAGTGCCCGCAGTCTCCTTTGGTTCCCCATTTGCTGGAGCACTCCAAAGGCAGCCCATTTGCGCGCTGCAGTTACTGACATCTGAAGTCACAGCCTTTTGTTTGATGAGTGACTCCCAGATGTTGCTTCACAGGTAGCGCGCTCGCTTGCGCACGTACTTGCGTAATTCATGCAGTGAGGCATGCTCTGAGCTAGGCAGCACGGCGTATGACGTCACGGATTTCCTTCAATCTTAAGTATCCCTAGCTCTGCTTATCTCATGGTTGGACAGGTGGGGAAGGGTGGCGGGGTTTTCTGGGTTTGGAGGGGTTTTTTTGCCTAGTATTCACCTTGCATTTTCTCTTCTACAATTTAAAGCTGACTTCTTGTATTCTAGCTGTCATGTAGGACAATCAATATTGTCTTTGCTACAATGTTTGGAAGACTGAATTTCTTGTTCTTTCTTCTAGCATAAACAAACCCATTTCCTTTGGTTCAGCTTCTAAGCAGGGCATGTTTTCTACCACATTTATCACTCCCTCTCTAATCTTTACTTTCAAAGCATGCAGCCAAAAACTAGATATAGCACTCCAATGATCTTACCTTCACAAAGTAAACATGGAATAATTACTTCCTATTTCTCATATACAGATCTTCTCTTAACACAGCCTACCGTCAGATGCTTTACTTTGAGCTGCCAGAAACTCCACATTTATTTTCCCCACAGTATTCTGTGAGTACTTACTCATAATTTGGTATTTTCTGTTTGCAATAGTTTTTGTTCTGTGGAGAGTTTTATTTCATTAACATTAAAACATCTATAATAGATGAAATAAAATGTAGTTATCTCATTAATATTTCAGTGAATGGCCAGAAAGGGAAGTGATGAGGGTAGCTGACTAGAAATCAAGGAGTTTCTCAGACAGGAAGAGCAGATTTATTTCAGGCACCAGGGAGGGAATTTCTCAGCAACGTGGAACTGCCAGTCCCAGCGCTTCTTCCCGTGCTCCTGTCCTACCCCTATGCCCACACAGAGACTTAAAAGAGCTGGGTTTTCCTTCTGTGTAGCACCCTCATTCTTTGCTCTAAATTTGTTAATTAAATGGCAGGACATTTGTTAACCTGAAACTAGTACCTGCTTTGGTTAGAAAACAGAACTGTGGGTTAGTTTCAGTGAACTTCTTCTTTACCCCCAGACTGCAGTTCGAAGTGCTACAATGAGGATAAACCTTCCACGTGATTCCATTCTTGCAGGCTGTGTCCCCTGCCATCTTAGTGAAAAGGGTGGAGAAAATAAATGCATTTAGCTGGGAGCCAGGCTTACTAACAGTTTATTCGTAACTGCCCCTGTAGTTTTACTTTTGTTCTAGCCATTTAAAACAGCCACAAGCTGGAAACAAAGCTAATGAGTCGTGCTGGGGAGGCTTCCTTACAGCACTCCGCCATTGTTCCAGCAGCCGGTTTCTGCAGTGCGACCTGGAAGCATGGAGTAATTTGCTTCCTTTATAGCACTGTAACTCTGGAGTTGCAGTTCTGAGATGCAAGTCCTGAACCCAGGAATTCTTTTCTGCTTTGTATTTGGAAACATAGCAAAATAAAATTAAGCAAAAACCAAGCAACCACCCGAATAAACCCTTATTTTTCCCTGTAACGTAACACACAAAGAGCTGAAGGCCTCTTGAGAAGAGCTGCAGGAAGATGGAGGACAAAGGGAAGAACAACGGCAAACCTGGCCAGTTTTCCGTGCCTGTTTGGTAGTATTAATAGACAATATATTTGTGGCATCTGAGTGTATGTATACATACATACATATATATATTTATAGTATAAACTTAAATACGTTTGTCGCATCTTTTGTGGTCTAGGACTAGAAGGCATCCTGGGGTTGCTGCACCAACAATATTTCATATAATTCCTTCTCAGAAGGGAATGTAAAGTGCATGAAGGGACTGTAAGAAAGGAATTGCCAGTTGTAACAAATATTTATTATTCCAGTAACTCAATTAACGGTAAAATACTACCCCTTAGGATTTGAGTATTTCTTTATATGTAGGCAATCAAAAGTCAATATCAGTAATAATTCTTAGTGCATGTGGGTACATTATTAGAGAAACTTAAAGGAAGAAAATATGTAAGTCATGAAATCATGGCAAATCTAGAAACAAAAGTGTTAAGGCTAAGGGATCTTTTGAGGATAGAAAAACCCTAGAAGGTAATACAGGGCTACAGATACTGTCTGTTTCTTTTGATATAAAAAATAACAATAGCTAAGTGCCAGTGCTTGGGTGCTTAAAGCCATCAGCAGTCTGATGGATGGCTTCTGCTTCCCCAGGCTTAACCAACATGTTCTATAATATCTAATCTCTAAGGTGCTTGAGGAGGAAAATGAAATTTGGGGAGGGGGCGGAATATAAAAGACAACAAGTTTACATAGTAAATATGGAGCTGAAATTTGAATCCTGGTTCTGCTCTTTCTTCCATGGACTTCCAGAATGATATGTGGACAGCTGCAAAATGGCTAAAGTTTTTGCCAGTATTTAGAATAGGAATTAAAGTTTCCAGTTGCATCCTTTTCCCCCTTTCTTCTCTTCTTCCTTTTTTTTTTTTTTTTTGGGGTGGGG
>VWZZ01014462.1:582271-604205 GCA_013399095.1 Psophia crepitans | reverse complement strand
TTTTTTTTTTTTTGGTAAAAGGAGTCTTCTTAATGGTAAGAAAACCAAGGAGAGCTGAGTCCTGAATCACTTCTTTTAATGTCCTATTATTAAAGTTGTTGCCCTCTCAGAATTTCCATTGTGTTGCATTTCTCTTTTTTTTCCTTTTTCTTTTCCTCTCATCCCTGTGCATCCCTACTGTTTTCAGTTGCCACCGAAGCATTTTGTTTATGATTCTAGCTTCCATCCTTCAGAAACCTCCCTTCACATTATAATTTTGTTGTAGTTAATAACAGCACATCACTGCCATTTCCTGACTGCAATGCCTTGACTTGTTTTTACAGCTGAGATTTAGAAAATGAGCGCGCCACACTTACTTGCTCACTGTGCCCTCTAGAAGTAGAATAAAACAGTTTTTCTGAGCTGGAAGTAGGCTGTATGTTCTCGTATGCACTCTGATATTGGCAATATAATTATATATAACAATACATATTTCATATACGTGTAATAATAATATTGTAATACATAATTCTATATACTCCAACACACAACATTAACCATATTGGCCTGAATTGGTGTAGTTGTGTCCGAAGTTGCTGGGGTTCAAGTCAGTTCTCACTGAAATCAGTGGAAATGTTTTCATTGATTCAGATTTAGTTATTTTAAATGAAAGTATAATCTTGTCCATGCTCATTTGCAGATGTTTACCCAGACATTTCCTTAACATATTTTTGTGGGGTCTTGTATTTCCTATGGTTTGATTTAGGGTGTAAAAGTTGTATTCTTTGGTTTTGATTATTTTTTGCATGTGTGTCAGAATTGTGAAGGTTTCTTACTAATCTCTCTATCTTCCTAATGATAAACATTGGAAGGAGATCAAAACAGCCCTGTATCTTTTCAAATGTATGGCTTGCCTCGATAGCAGCATCAGAGAATGTCAAGAATGTAAAAAATTACAACACCGTTCTTTTGCATGTCAAACAGCTTACTGTGAAATAAATAGCCAAAAGGAATTTAAATAAAATTCTTCAATGCAGCAGCTGAGACAAAGTATTGAGAGGAAGGGAAATCCATTCTGACTAGTAGAATCCTCCTTAATGAAAATTGCTGATTCACATTCAGTGAGCAGACAGCTGCGAAGATTTAAGACATTAAATCTCACCAGCTGTTAATCACTCTGTGGCTGGCACTCGCTGCCTGTGGAGTGGATAGAGCTAGCAAAATGTAGTCGCTGCCGAGGCTTCAGAGACTCACAGGCTGACTTTTCCAAGCAAATCCACCATTGTCAGTGATCTAAATGAATATTCAGAAGATAGATGAGTATACTTTCTAATCTGTTCGGAGAAATGAGCACTAGCAAAAGAGCACGGCAGATAAGCAGGGCTCAGTAGTGTCTTAAAGTGCTGCAGCAATGTCAGTTAAAACTCATTTCTGGACTCGGGGTTTGTTGTTTTTTTTTAAATGAAAGTGACTACATCTAAACGGGGGGAGCCTGGGGCTGCAATCCCAACGCTGGAGCTGTTCTGCTGCTATCCCCACCCAAATGTCGGGGATGCCACCCAAGTACATGTTATTTTTCACTTCCACTCTTGCTATAAATAGGTAGAAAACCAATGCTGGATGCCAGAGGGGAACTTCTGCATTCTTTGGCAATTTGATTTATTTTGTGCTTAAAATTCAACAGAAACACCCATGGAGACTTTTACTTCCGACTTTTTTATTTGGTTCCATAATTCGTAGTCTTCTTTAGAAGCAGAAGTAAAGAGACAGGGCATTCGCCCCCCCCGCCCCCCAAAAAAGGAGTGTCACTTTGAGTATTGGATCTCAAATGACAGTCAGTCATACACTGAAAAAAGGGTAAGAAGATGGTCAAGTAGTATTTCAAAAGCAAGGGCCAAAATCCACAGCTGTGGCAAACCTGTAGTTCATTGAAACTCCGTCAATGAAGCTGTGCATCTCGCTGGCTGGTAATCTGTCTCCTTCCCCAGCAGACTGATTTCACTTGCAGTGAGCTTAATCGTCATGCTAATTAACAAACTGTACTATTTGGTTTACATCCTTCCTAAATTCAGTGAGGCCAAACAAGCCTGATGGTGTAGAAGAGCAGAAGATATACTTTCCAAAAATGCTGAACAGGATCTTGAGCCAAAGGTCAGTTTTGTTTTTTCAAATGACTTACTCGTATCAGAAATACCCCATCCCAAAGAGCATGCATCACAGAGCGCAGCGTCCTGACAGTGAAATCCAGGTGACAAGCAGGGTTCTTTCCAACTTCCGTAAGCAGAAATAAAATAACTAAGAAAGGTGTAAAATTGCTCTGCCTTCAAACGGGAGTTTTGGTAGAAGTTTTAATAAGTTTACCACGACACACTCAAGTTCTTCTTTACGTACTGAGTCTTCAAGAGCAAATTGAAGAAAAGGTTCCTGTTACAAAGGAGAATATACAGAGAAGGCTGTGTTACAGGGATAGGGGGCATATAGCCTTTCTGACCTGCTCTGCAGTCCTGCTAACATCAGAAGGTCCAAGGCAACTTGAAAATGATGGTATAAGCTATAAATATTGTACCTGCTTCACTTAATGTTCTGAAAGTGTAGTACCTGTCTTGGGCTGCTCATTTGCTAGCTGCTTCAGAAAACAGAAGTCAGCAGCAAACACCAGTCACTTGCCAAAAAGCTTCTTGAATGGGGTAGGAACAAACTGTAAAAATGAGGACAGAGCAGGGACCTATATTTTAACAGCTATTGTCTCTGGTTTTTTGTGTCTGTGACTATGACACCTGATTTGCAGTTTGGGAACTTTGCTGTGATGACAAAAGTCTGCCTGTAATGAGGAAGAATTCAGAGTTTTTGGTGTGTTGCTCTCTGCTGAGATCACTGGCAGCTGGCCACGCTGCTCCCTTACTGGAAAGAGCCAAGACAGAAATCTGAAATTATGCCAGTTCTTGGTTTTGTTTTGTGGGTTTTTTCCCCTGCAAGTGCTGTGCTAAGCTCATTTTAAGCTGTCGTTTGTATTGTGTTAAAAATACGCTGGAGTTAGGGAGATTATTCTAAACACCTGCTTCTGAGCACCAGCTTTGAGTATGGTCCAGTTTTATGTAGAAAAGATCCAAAGCAGTTTATGAACTGGGAAGCTGGCCCCAAATCCTCAATCACGTCCAGTGTGGAACCTGCTCTTCTCTGTTCCCCAAGGCTTGCTCTGTGTTGCTCACTTGCTAGGGCAAGTCTTCCTTCAAAGGAATCCCTTCACTCAGGCCTAACAAAAACTACCTACAGTGCAGAGGACAGCCAGCTGCACTGCAGGCTAGTCTCAAGACTGTAGGTAGGACAGAGAAATGAGATTAAGTTGGGCTGAGGTTTCTGTTTGTACTGAATGAGAACAAACATATGTTCATGTAGGATGCGCTTGTACCCTATGAGAAAATGAAATTGTGTTGAAAATGTGCCATCTTTATGCTCCTTGGCTTGCTTCAAAGTGAGATTTTCCACCACAGAATGATTCAGTGCCTTCCTATTGTTGCGGGCCAAGTAGAAAACTCTCAGTTTCAGAGGGTTTGCCCCTCTTTTTTTTAATGCTGCTTCTCTGAAAACAACACTGGTCTGTTTTCAAACAGCTGCCTGTGCTGGTACTGGTTCAGATTTGAGGTAAAGATTGAACTACTGTAGAGGAAAACACACGTTCCATACATATTCCATATATTTGCCTTTTGTGGAAGTTGTGGCAAGGTAGACAGAGACTTAGTATTTTGGGGCTCAAATTGCAGGAATAGCTTTTCAGAGCTTAATTGAGAATTGCTTCTCCAGCCACTACTGCCTTAAGGATTTTTTAAAAAGTGTTCATACTTTTTATACAGTGCTCTAGCAGGGGATTGTAGAAGTAGAAGGTATGTGTCGTGGTTTAGTCCCAGCCAGCAGCTGAGCACCACGCAGCCGCTCGCTCACTCCGTCCCCACTTCAAGGGGTTAGGGTGGAGGATGGGAAAAATACTTGTGGGTTGAGATAAAGACAGTTTAATAGGATAACAAAGGAAGGGCATAATAGTAATAACAGCAACGATAATAAAGTGATGCACGAATGCAATTGCTCACCATATGCAGAAGGAAAAAAGACCCAACCCAATGCCCAGCCTGTTTCCAAGCAGTGATCCCACCTCCAGGCCAGCTTCCCCAGTTATACAGGAGCATGATGCTCTGTGGTATGGAATATCCCTCTGGCCAGGCCGGGTCACCTGCCCTGGCTGTGCTCTCCCAGGTTCTTGTGCCCCTGGCAGGGCCTGAGAAGCTGAAAAGTCCTTGACTATCCAGCAACCACTAAAAACATCAGTGTGTTATCAACATTATTCTCATACTAAATCCAAAACACAGCACTATACTGGCTACTAGAAGGAAAATTAACTTTATCCCAGCTGAAACCAGGACAGTATGAAATACAGATTTCAAACCATGTTGCTTCATCGCTCAAATCTAGTTTTTGCAGAGGTTACGACGCCTGTAACCAGTCTGCGCTGCATGGCTGTGGTTGCTGGCTTTGATAGAGTGGTGTCAGGGGAGCAGTGGTTTTTTGAACAATATTGCACATAACAAGTGGAGCTACCAATGGATCCAGACATTGTGATACTCAGTGCTGCACTGTGAAAATTCCTATTTGGCTCCACACACCAAAACGTTAGCAGTTCTGTTTCTGGTACGGGTACAGCTGTGCCTCACGGTAAATAGTATGGTGAGTGGGAGATGTCTCAGCTAAACAGGAGATGGCAACATGTCAAATCCTGCTTATCACTAGGAATTAGTGTCAAAATTCTCTGTGTCCATCCAGGTTTCACAGACCTTCCCTCTCAAAAGGAAGGAGCTGGCCCCCGGTCAGCTTGCTGTTCAGCTGAGCAGCCAGGGCCTTCTCTGCAGAGCTGCCCCCCAGCCTGGATGTTTCGGGGCGTTCTTCCTTCCCTGATACAGGCCTTCACTTTTTGATGAAGGAATTGTGTAAGGTTCCTAAAGCTCCTTCCTCCAGCCTATCTAGATGCCTATGTATGATAATCTTGCCCTTGAGCGTATCAGCTGCTTTTGCCCTATTTGGTGTCATCTGCAAACCTGACGAAAGTGTACCCCACCACTTCTCTTGTATCTTGATAAGGATGTTAAACAGGACAGATGTTAAGACAGACCCCTGAGGAGCTGTACTTGCAATAGGCCTCCAGGTACAATGTGACCTGTTAACCACTATCTTAGCCTGATCAGCCAAACAGCTTTTTATTTATTTCGTTGTCACCCATCTATCTGGTCCTTATTATCCCAACTAGGAAACAGGACTGTTGTGGGTGAGAGTGTTGAAAGCCTTGCGGAGGTCAAGGTAAATGACACCTACTGCTCTTCTCCATTAAATACTAGGTAAAAAAAATAGTGATGATTTTACAGAATTAGAATTTTATTGGTTTTAATTACAAATATTTTAGTCAATCATTGACAGCTTCCTGCAGGCAGGTTTTGGCTAGGCTTATCAGTGGGCACTAACCAAGGAATTAAAAAAATGCAGTAATTTCATAGATGATTGTACAGAATATTATGAACCATAGCGTGAGTAATGCTGCCACAAAGCTCACGTTTAGGACTTGACTTGAGACAGTCTAAGATGTCTGTTTTGAGAAAAACTTAGTTTTTTGCTTTCTCATCTGTTCATAGAAATGCTGCTCCTCCATAAAGGAATTCAAGTTCAATGAGCTGAAGAAGTGGATGATGTTGAATCACTGGTGTAGGGATCAGATCAGTGACTTGGATTCTGGTCCCTGCTTCAAGGACCGATCAAAGAGCTGTTGAATGTAATGCAATGCTCACTTTTTGTCAGTTGTGCAACAGACGTTTGAGTTGTGCAGTACTGTCAGATTAGGATATATCTGGGTCTGCAGTGGAGGCAGAACTTTGACAGAATGTTACTGTCAGAAGGCAAAAGAAGAGTTGCCTGGGTGAGACAAAGTTTGAGGATAATATTCTTGGAGTTACACATTTAAATTAAACCTAAATTCTCTCTCTTTTTTTGATCTAGACCAAAGGCTTGTTGGTCTAGAGCCAAACTTAATTCCTGAAGCGTTCATCCCCTTGGACTTTTCCCAGGGATGGGAAAAAGCGGAACCTTGACAAGAAATTATGACGAGGAACCTGGATCTACATGAGCTGTGTAATTGCGTATTGCCTTGTGGACCCTACGGAAGGTTACGCTGTGTAAAGAGAATATAGGCAGAAACCCTGTTGTCTTGTGTTTTGATTCAATATGGAAAAAGGAAAGATGGCAGCATGGAAATGAGAGACCAAAAAGCCTTGCCTGACACTTGTGTTGGATTTCCAGCATTTTCCAGTGCTGACCTTAAGCACACCTTTGGGCACTGACATCTGTTCTCTTTTTCCACATTGAGTTGTGATCAGATAGCAGCTCTGCGTGCATAGTCTGACACAATATATTGCAAATGAAAAAGAAGCTACCTTCTCAAGTGGCCTTATGGCTACTTGTTAATGTTCAGTTCGAAGTTGTGACTTTCCCTTCCTTCCTAGCTTGGATACAATCTTCACACTAATGTGTAAGGCCCTCTGTCTATTCTTTTCTCTGGTAACTACTTCACAGTTCTTAAATATGCAACTATGAAACAGAACTTTTGTAAGCTCCTCACAGCAATTAATCAGCTTACACACAACAACAAGCCATAGTTGTTGCAATTCCATAGCCAAATACCTTAAGAACCTTTATTTTAATAAGAGTATGGGAATCAGTTTGAGTTCGGGATGTGTATGCATAAATTCGTTTAGCATCAATGATTATGTAGGAAATGGAGGATAGCTTAACTATTTTAAAATTCAGGATGTTGTTAAATAGAGGAAAAGGAAAGTTCCCTCCTCTCTTTAGGGTTTTTATTTTATGAGGTGGGAAGACAACAGTATAAATACAGATTTGATTTTACACAGATTTCCTAGTGAGCTGCTTTAAGTTAAAGTGAATTGCATTTAATAACTTCAGGTATATAAAAGAATATAAAATTTACATGAGAAATTAATTTAACAGGCTTTTGTCCCAGAGGCTGTAAAAAGTGCAAAGGTTAATGGCATGAGAAACAAAGTTCTTCACATCCTGATTAAACCAAATCCTCTCCCAGTCTGTTTCCTGTTCTCCATGGGGCATCATCACTTTTACTGTGATCTGCCAAGGTTACTTTCTTTGTTCTTTATTACCCTTTGTGATAAAAATATTACGCTATTCTTGTATGTCCAAAGCTTTTGATAAATGCTCTGTGATTGTTTGGCGCACAAGGAATAGAGAATTAAGGTTTCAGTCCTAAAAGCTGCAGATAGTGACACGTGGCATTGTTACCAAAGGAAATTGGCTGAGATGTGACTATTACCTTTTGTATGGATCTTGCATGGTAATGCCAGAATCTGTGATAAAAATCTTCAGAAAGAGAGGTGTGTTGAATCGTTTTAGAATTGTAAAGCTCAAAATAAGACGACTTGCTCTGCCCTTCCTGATCCCAGTTTGAGTGGGATGATTTTTTGCTCTGCATCCAGTTTGATGGCAAACTACTCTATAATAATAGCAGGGTTTACACCATACTGTCATCCCATTGTGATACATTGATAACATGATCTACTTCTACTTCCACTATTGCTTATCTTGAAGTCCTAATTTAGTTGTTCATAGTATTCTTTTAGAAAGGAATTAAAATCCAAAATGTCTGAAGCAAACTGTAGTGGGCTTACACCACAAGTGGTCAGGAATCATAAATTAAAAACCATAATACTATAGGTAACAGCAGGCTAAGCACACTGGATAATTCAATTTTCTTTTTTTTTTTTTTAAATTACTGTGTTATTGAGGTTCTACTTGACTGAAAAAGCAGGGAGATTAGCCTACATGGTGAAAGGAGTATTTATTTGACTACATGAATTTCTTTATTGGCATTCTTACATGAATGAAGACCGGGTGACATAAGTAACTGGTAGTAAAAATGTATTCTGTGCGAGCTTCTCCTTGCTTTTCTCCTACAATTCATAAAGTGATGGAAACTAAGGGTACTTTTTTGAAGTAACAGTTAGCTTTCATAGAGAACTTTCAAACAATTTACAATTTCCTAGAAGAAATTGAGTCAGGGAAATGAAGCATGTCAGAATTCTCAATCACTGAATGACCAATTCAAAGCATCTATTAGCATGTAATAGATGAAAGACTGCAGATGATTATAAATACATTGATAAGTTGTTAAAATTATCTTTTAACTATTACTCTTGACTATTAAAGTGTGTTTTATTAATCTTTTAAAAATGAGGAATGAAATGGATCCTTCTTTACTACTTCTTTAAGGTATTCCAGTTCTTTAAAGTATCCTTGGATTTTTGAAGTACGTACTGGTCATCCTTGCATCTGCCTGAGAGAAAATCTGAACGCTGATAAGTGTTCACGTGCTAAAGCCTCACATGATTTGGGAGACAGCTCAAAATAAAGGGTTGTGTTTGTACTTTGGAAAGCCTTTCCAAATTAGTTTCCGATGCAGTGATGAACGAACACATTCTCAGAGTTTTTCTGCATTAAAAAAAAAAAATCAGTTTTCAGTTTTTCATGATCTTACACATGAAGCATACAGAGAAAGGTACAAACCCCAGCGTATTAAGTGTTTCCACAGGATGACAGTGAGAGAATTAGAAAGAGGATTACATTTCTTATTGGAGGAAAGCATCCTCAGTGTCTGCAGCTACTTGACCCAAAAGAAAGGATATGAGATTACTTTCCTACCCATCCTGCTTTCCAAGGTTTCCACACTCTTTAACTGGTTTTTTTTTCTTTTTATGTTACAATAATGTTCTCTGCCAGATTTCTTTCTAGAGGGCATCATTCCATCTCTGTAGTTTTATTTGAGCTTATTGCAGTTCTCCGTGACAGAAAATCTTCCTTTTGTACTGTTTGTACAGCACATTGCACAGTGGCATCTGGTCTGCAAGGAGGATTCCTAGGCACGTGGGTAATATGAATAAGGAAAAATAACTGGGAATAAAGCTGTCTGAATTGAATACTGATAGCTGCTGCTGCCCAGCTGCTGGTGTCTTTGCCTGTATCCTGGGATGAGACCTAAGAACCCATGCTCAGCAGACGGCTGGTACAAGGCAGCAGGCGTTAGTTCACAAAGGCATGGAGTCGGTAGCGTGCATGACTAGGAACGTGTCTATGAAATTCAGCTGGTAACTGCGGACAGATCTTTGAAAGGTTATTTCAAGGCTTTCAGAATAAGACGACAATATACTGGGATGACAAGTGTAACAGATACTTGTTGCAAATACAAACTGGGGCAGCACTGGACATGTGTAGGAAAGCTCCATTGGCCTAAATCATTCCCCACCATAGCTCTGTATCGCTTCACCTTCCTTAGTCTGCTCTGTTCTTTCACACAATACATTACTGCATCTAAGTCAGAACGAGTCAGGAGACAGAAGTACCTTTGCTCCCGAATGGAAAAGACAGATTTGTTCTACAAGCTTTGTCACCTGGAAAAAATTGTAGTTTTCTTTGATAACAAATAATACATAGAGCAACAGAAAATCTGCCAGCCGTGGCAGGGACAGTAAGTTATTACCAACACAGGCAGTTTATCAGTGACAAGTTATGAAGAGAATTAAACACAACTACTGTGGCCCACCGCACATGAATTCAAAACTTTATAGACATCTAAAACTCCCCTAATTCATAAAGACTGAAAACGAAGTATTAAAACCAGCAACAATAAAAAATGATTCATTCCAGGCCTTATTCTAATACAGGGCACAAAGGAGAATGAACCAGAATGGACCGGGTGAAAACATCTCAGGGGTATCGCCTCTGTGTTTTGTATAAATGTTTCCCAGTGCCTGTCAGTACATCGTTTTGTGTCATTAGAGCTGTGCTTTCTTTGCGCGCAATGAAGAGTAATGGATACCAGGTAAAATGGTTGTGGGAAGGAAGCTTATGAAATGAGAAGAGCAAAAGACATTTTTCATTGAGAATTCCATTCCTAAAAACATACTTAACTTGGGGAATGGGAATGGCTAAATGCAGCTGAACAGCTCTGTGGGTAGTGTACGATTCAGACCAAAAGCTTTATTGCACAAAACACTTGCTCGTGGAAGTGAAGCGGAGCTTCTGTAAGAGTGCTGGGAAACTTGCACCGGGGTTAAGGTAGCACATCCAAAATCTTGCCCCATGGCATCAGTAATAAAAATGTGAATGTGTAAGTACATTGAATAAGCATTGTGCTTCACAGAGAACGTGCACGGAATGCTATTTGTTGTTCTCAGGTGCAAAGTTTCTTTCAGTTATAGTGGTTCCATAACAGTTATGACTGGAACTGGGTTATGACCATAAGGGCTGTCTCATCAAACATGAAAGAGAGGACCCAAGCATAGAGGGAGTGGGGGTAAAGGTGTCACAGTGAAAGAAGTTCAGAAGGACACGTTGGCAACATCAATTCCTATTTCTGTTTGTCCTTGCTGAGCCTCCGGACGGGTGATAGGAGCCCGATTTACCTTTACCCATTGGCCTCTATCCGGCCAGCCTGAAGCCTGCAATCCCTGTTTCAGTGAACGCGTATTGCACGTACGTTGTCGCTGAATGTGGTTACCCTGCACTTCAATAACATTTCAGTAAGGGGGTGCCTCTAGTTGCTTGCTGCGGAAGAAGGAGCCTCTGATACAGAGGAAGGAAAATAATGCATATACCGGCATGAAAAGCAGCAGCAGCAGCACTTTTTGGTGCTTTGGTCAGTAAGGTTATTTAAAGTCCAAGGAAGAAACATGTTAAACCAAAAGTCCAGCATGGGCAAGGGTACCACTGTGAATTTCTTGACTCTGCCTTGCAGCCGGTAGAAGAGCTGTCTGATTACTGGTGTTTAAAAGATAGCACAGTGTCGTTGCTTCATTAGACCCACCTATAGTGAGTCACTAGACAGTTCTTTAAGTTGGAAAGAACTTGAAATACTTACTTTGGCTCTATCCAGAAGTGTATTGTATTTCATTCTTTCCCAGTACCTGACCTGCGGTCAGTAATTACAGTAATAGTATTATCGCTGTTAGTAAAGAATGTCTTATCTAACTAATATTTTTAATTTATATCCATCTGGTATAATATGTGCTTTCAAGACTTTTTATGATCATACACATGGTTTTGTCTTTCCTTTGATCCTTCCTGACTCCTTGAACATAATGTCTTTCTTGGTAGGCAAAATGCCATTTTTATGTCTAGGCTTAAATGGTTTCACTGTTTTTTAGCAACAACAGCAAGCCATAATTCTAACCAAAAATGTGAGTCTGTCCAGTTCTGACCCTCCCACTGATCTCTGCTAGCAAGAGTGAGGCTGTTCTAGCTGGAAAATACCACAGTGCATTACACGGTGCTCCCAATAATCCACTTTGGGCATAAAAACAAACAGTGGTTTTCATATAAGCTACGGCAAGCTTTTTTGGAATCTTCATTTCTTTGAGATATTTTTTTTTAAATAAAGGAACTGTTATAATAGCTTGTTTTTTAAACCATTATTAAACTATTAAACTAGCTGCAAAAAGCTATTTCCCTTTCACTTGAGTTTTCATGGATTTTCTTGCCTTGCTGATTTGTGACGAGTTTGGGTTTAATGATGATACTTGTCATGAACTTGTCACCTTTTGTCCAAGAGTTTCTCCTTTGTAGCTATCCAAGCATCCTTTTTGAGAGTATTTGCTAAAATGTGAAATTGAAATTACTGCAATGCCTTTTATAGCCCCTGTAAGTATTAATTATGTTTCTTAATTGTCTTTTTCAGTACTTAGGCATTTCATAGATTGGGAAATAGATATTTGAAAAAGTATGTCTTGTTTATAACATACCCTTTGTCGAGAGACAGAAGAGATTCTTTCTTCGTAGGAATTTCAGGTGTCTTGAAGTCATTAAAAACATTAATTTTTGATTGAAAAAGCTAGACCTAGACATTTCAGTTCTGAAACGCTATCACCATATGTCATGGGAATTACAGACTGAGCCTGTCATTTGCCTGTTCTCCTATAGGGGCTGGCTCCCCTCTGGGACACACTCACACTGTAATCCCAATGCCCTGTCTTTTAAGTTGTTTACTATAAACAACGCTCACATCCATTCAAAATTCCTCCTGTTCCAGCCTGTTTCTCTACACCAGTGAAGCTGTGTAGTACAAATGCTATGCTCTATCCGTGTCCATGGTAGCCAGCACGCTCTCTGTCTTTTAGTGAGCTTTTAGAAAAGTGTGTTACAGCTGAGCAAATACTTTCCAAGTTCAACTTCCGCAACCAGACTAGTAACATTTTCTTCTTGCAGATTGCGGTTTGAGTGTATTCAATATTGTTCTACAAACTGACTGTATTTATTCCAAGCAGGAATTGCTTCTTTTAATAAATCTCACGTTTTCCAACTGAAACAATGCACAAACATTTTGGTCTCAATGGTGAAATTCTCTTGCTTTCTAGACTCTCATTTCTGTGAAGAATTGTGCTAGTAAATAAGACTGTTCATTCAAATTCAAGTAGTCCTCTTCAGAGATCTCAGAAGATGGTCTCAAGGGCCATCGGTGACTCCTCTAAGTCTACGGCACTTAGATGATGCTACAGGAGCAAAGATTAAGGAATCGGGGTTATGCTTCCCAGAGACCAAGGAGCTAGATCAGGATTTTACTGAATACAGTTATCCAACTCGGTCTTCAGCAGAGCAGGGACCGTCTCAAATATCACCCAGAAAGGAAGCAAAAACAAAAATCAGGAAAAAGGAAATGTCAAAATATGGACCACTGCGAACAATGGAGAAGGGGAGGAATACAAGATCTTATTAGAGTTTCTGATTCCCAATTAAACAATTTTAGAATTCAGTATCTGTTGAATAACGAGGAAGGGTTTTGGTGTTACGCGGATTTATTTATTGCATGTATATTGTATGCATAATAAGGACCTTGACTTAAGCAATATACGTAGATACTGACTGCTTCTTTTGTGAATATTCAAATCTTGTGAATATTCAAGTTTCCTCTCCCATTCCTGGCAAATGTAAGTTTATGCATCTGGCAACAAATAACATTTATATGACAGAAATGTTTGAGTATATAGTACTCCCTACCCTCAATATTCTGCTAGTTTTAGTTCCATGAAAATGAACAAAAGTACTTCTAATTAAAAAGCTTTTATGGATGAACACAACTTTTCATACTGCTGGACGAAAGCAATACATTTTTCAAGGCAGTGTGCTCGCTTGTCGTCTTTTCTCTGCTTTAGCATGGACCTAAAGGACTGAATCATAAATCCTGTGGCATGTACCAAAATTGATCTGAGAACAGTGTGTTATACCTATTACAATATTTTCTTATTATTTTTTGCACTAGTACCATGATTTCAAAGGCCGTGCTGTTATTTTGGTGTTCCATATGATAAAGTAGGAAATCTAATTTTTCTTGAAAAGAAATCATAGCCAGCGAGTGAAAGTATCACTAGCAGGAAGTTTTGGATTTGTTTGTTCCAAAACTGAACACATCAAATGAAGTCTGCTGGATCGCAGAGAACCAGTTAGAGCTTTAAATTCAGTATCTCAGCAACTCCTGGTAGTGGGAAAGAACACTACCTGTAGCACTAATATTAATCTGACAAGAGCAGTGTTACACAGAGTGTATTTATATTTACAGCTAAAGCAAAATCAGACTTTAAAATAGCGTTATTGTAATTATTCCTTTTTCACCCTTTGTGTTCCCCATCCTTCTTCAACTCTGATATCTCTCACTGCCTCCTTTTTCTTTGATCTGTAGCTGAAAAACAGTGGTAGATGCTGTTTGAGGCATTTCAGAATACTGGTTCTCATAGGCTTTGAAAATATTCTGTCCTGAATTCGGAAGGGCTGAGGACTGGCACCTTCACTTATCCTTCTTGGGAGACGCAGGTGTTTAGAAAAAATTGGTACCTTATGAGAACTCATCAGCTAAATTCTTAGGCAAGGTGAAGAGAAAGAAAAGTGAGATGTCGTTAAGAATCAGAACATGGAGGCTTTCATCTGCAATGACCTGTGATAACAGAGACCCTGTCCATGTCTGTGAATCCACACCAGAGACAAACACAATGTGCTCACAGCCCATCTAAGTACTCTAACATCATACATACAGTGCTTAAGTGAGTAGCTATCTTTCACTCTGAGACTACAGACAAGTGTTCAGTGTGTAATGAAATATCCACAGTTTTCACTGGAGCAGAGGGACTACATTTGGACATAAATATGCGATACTTAGGACCGTGCGCAAGATCCTCATTCAACTCAGAGCGTAAATTAATTAAAGTTGAATCTTTTTGCTTGAAAAAGAATTCCACGACATTCCTTGGGAATGCTCCTTTCCCTCCCATGAAAAACATGAAAGTCTCAGCTTTATCCTGCTGTGAAGAAGGAAAATGTTTTGGATCAAGGGAAAACTAATGGATTTGGAGCCAGGGTATGGGGGACACATGCCATCAGCTCTACGTGAAATTCAGGTAACAGTCACTTAAATAAAAAGTTTAAATGACCTTTGGGGAAAGCCAAGACCAGCAATCAGTGAACTGAGCAAGTATAGTACCATAGATCTGGTATGTTTTCAGAATTTCCGATCATGCCGTTGTCCAAACACTTTTTATGAAAACCTGCTATGTGGAGCCCCCCAGAGACAGCTACCCAGGAACTTCATCCTTGTGCAGCAAGGAGCATGACACAGTTTGGCATCAAAGCAGCCATGGAGACATCACAAAGGCTTGACCCTACCTGATCGCCTCTATTTGGCTATAACTTCCATGTCGCCAAGTGCCCCACTCCAGAAAGGAAATAACAATTTTATTCGTTTACTCATCACTCAGGAAGCCATGGGGACTTGAACCCAGGCACCCCGAGTCTCGGAACATCCTTCCTCTCCAGATAGTGCGGTTCAAATGTGGTGCCAGAGACAGCGAAGAAAGCAAAATTCCACCTTCTTCTTTCAAAAACAGGAAAAGTGGGCTTCCCTTGGTCATACTGCATGTTTCTTGTCTTGCTGGAGAGGGAATTAGCTGTTCTGTCTTGCTTTTACTTTGCCTCTTTGCTTGGAAATCCTGGAAAGGCTGACCTAAATCCATAGAGAAAGAACTGATAAACATGTGGGTTCACTCCTAGCAGATAGGAGTAGTTCCCCTATTTCATGAGATGCTGATAGCCTGTCAGTGGAAAATGTATGCTTTGACAGTCTGGATATGGTTTATCTTCATACGAAACCTGGCCTGAATTTCCAAAACACTTGTAGTCTATGATAACACGTTTTTTGTTTTACTTCCTTCCATTGTTAGACAGAAAACATCACCTGATGAGTGGCTACGAAACACGGCATTCAAAGTTCTCAAATACAATTTTTAGTTAAGCACAAGTGAAAAAGAAGCTTTATGAGTTGCCCAGTGTTGGAAACACTCCTTTTGCATAGGCTCATATTCATCAAGTGAATTGCAGTGAAACCACAAACTGTTCACTTCAGCCACGAAGCGTACATTTATTAGTGGTCAGAAATCATCACGCTTCTTTCAGTGCCTTGCTTTGATAGCTGAAGAGTTTTAAACAAGAGATTAATATAAGGTGAAGAATTAATTAATTCAGTTTTAATTAATTAAGAGAACACTAGTATATTTTTACAAAACCAAACCCCCCAAGTATCTGAATTCTCAGCATTTGAGTTGCCACAGGAATGATTATGATGACCCAGAAGCTTGAAACTTCTGAGGACAGAGCTGTAGGGTATTCTTAAGAAACACTTCCCGTTTGCTGTGTGGTGGCAGCTGCTTCAGGACTGCAGGAAAAAAATCTTCAGAAAACAAACAAAATGAATATAAAGGAATACGTATAAATGGCTTTGTAATAAGAAAATAATTCAGTAATGCCTCATCCATCCTGAGTTCTTGGGGGTAACAGAGAGCTTTTCCCCTACTTGCAGCGCTCAAAACTTCTTTTATTTAGGTGTTGTTTTTTTTTTCCAGCCAAGCATAAAAGTTGGGGTGACACAAGAAAATACAGTGTACCAGCAACCTGGAAGCCAGGCAGTCTCTACACTCAGTTTCGACATTTTCACTGGAATGGGCTGCAGAACCAGTATATGTCACTATCTTAGCAAAGGAAGTTGGGTTTGGCAGCAGCCTTTTAACTATGTGGAGGCTGATGATGATATTCAGCTCTTGAATAGGAAAAACCATGCAGAATCCGTAGGTCAAATCGCCACGTTTCTGTCAAAAGGAAGGTTACGGAAATATTCCTGTTACAGCATTTTCACTGGACACCTCTGCAATAAGGAAACAAAGCTTGCTTCACAGTTTATAGATAAAAAGAGCTGAGAAAACAACAGCAGCTCTAACATCTGACTGTGATAAATGAAAAGACATATAAAGTCCAATCACAGAGTCCTACCTCAAGCAAAATTCTTTTTGAAGCCATGGGCATTGGTGTTTGGTAAGAAAGGATGATTGTAATGCCAGGCCCAATAGCGCTTGTTATATTATCTACTGCATTAAATCCCTGACAAATATTTAATGGGATTAAATCTGTCTTCTGCTCTAGATTTATATAGCACTGTGAGGGCATAAACTTTATTAAAGCGCCATGTAATAGATATTTGAATCCTGACTAGAAAATCTCATTTTAAAATATCACATCAGTTTTACATTGTGTTTTATTCCTATTCCATCATCACTTCCCAAAATATGGTGCCATTAATTTAATATTTTTATTCGCTTCCCTTAGCTTCAGCAACTTCTAAGGTACTCATTTCAGCAGCTCTACCCTCACACTCAGACCATAAGCTTTGTACGGATTGTTACGGAAATTATTCTGTGCCTAGGAAGGAGCTGTACATCCTCGATAACCGTTCAAATCAACAAGAGTTGACATATTCAGTACAAAAGGGGGACTCTGTTTCTTACAGGCTGATATTCGTATAACAACTTCTCTGTCTGTGGTTCTGTATGGGTGAGTATACACACAGATCTTCCTGTAAAAATCAGAAATAGGAAGGAAAACTTATCTCCACCTATTTTCTGCTTTAGTCAGCAAAATGCAGTATTGCCTTATGAAAAGACATGTTTCCCTTCTCTTTATTTCATTCGACAAAATTAATACATGCATCTATTATCATTCTTGTCTAATTGCGACCAGGCCAGGCATCTTCTCTCCCTTCGGCCGCTCTGTAACCAAATGTGCTTTGCAGGGTGCGATCCGATTGCGCGGCCCTCTGCAAGCAGATGTTAACTTCCCTGCCCGAGCCTCAAGCCAGAAAGAAACAAACGAGCTTGTGTTCAGAAGCTGGGTGTAAATATTCAACAGATGCTTTAGAACTCGGGGGCCAAATTCACAGTCGTGCACTATTTGAGCAAACATGTGTGGCAAAAGCAATGTATAATTAATTGATTTGCTGACTCAAACCCAAAGTGCTGATTTGAATAGCCCACAGTTATGCAGATTTTTCGCTACCAGCTGTGGCCGTAAATGAAATTAGTTTGGCCCATACTAATATATGGTATTTGTAACCAGGTCAGGTGCTGTACTGTGCACTCATCTTCTGTAAACCATCAGTAACCTTTGCACTGTCTTCACTTCTGAACTGAAAGAGAGGGACAGTTTTTCTTTCTCACACAGCCCTCTCCCAGCTCCTCTTAAGTATCTTCCTGTCGTCATACTTACCTCTGGATAAATTCTTGCTGGTACTCTTCTCCTGGATGGAACATATACTAACCCTGTAGATAGTACAGGCATAGTAGAAAGTTCAGTGATTACACTGAAATAGGGCCATATAGGAAACCACTATATAACTACTATGTAATCACTGTAACTACGTATATCAGCAGATGAATATGACATCACCATCTTTTTCTGTGGTTCACAGCATCTTTTTTATTAAATTTAAAAGCAGAGCGTAAGCTTCAAACACATCAGGCTTCACAACGTTTGCAATAATGCTGTCAAACCACCCCGTAAACCGTTTCATGAACCACGAGAACATTTTAACCTGTTGGCATTTCGTTAACTCAGACAGTGCTACTGCTGCCTGAAAGAGAGGTGGGACGTTAGCTGGGTAACTTTGCGATGTATATATTATGGCATCTGTCTTCGATGCGTTGTGCATTGATGAATGAACTTGTATGCAGTTAATTTAAATGGATGATCAGAATTTTTTGAAAATTAATTCTATTTTTGAAAATTAATATCTACCTCTCTAGGAAATTTCCCTTATGTTAAATTCCATTTGAAAAAGCATATTACATGAGTAATGTTAGTATGTATTGATTCATAAAGTTAGCATTTTCTGTCACAATGGAGCCCTTGAAAACATCAGCTGAAAAAATGTAGATAGTTTAAGATTTACTGATTTGTTGAAATTCTAAGAAAGACTGATGAGGTGAAAATATTTTTTACCTTACTGTATCAAACGGCACAATGCAACAAATTCTTTTGCTGTGATTGTATATGCCAGTGATGGCATAGATCCAATTACTCATACATATCATACATACCAAATTTCATAAACTGCAGAATTTCCCATTTTTTCCCTACTGACACACATACACAGTACATATTCCCACCCCGAGACATTCGCTGCTTACAGCAGGGAGAGGAACTGTTCTGCAGAAAGTCAAAGCTTCATGCTTTTAAAAAGCCGCATGAGCTCTTATATAAATGATCTTAAAATAAGAATGAAGAGCTAATTTAAAGTACACTTCCAACTGCTGTGGACATAGCAACTCATCCATGCGTCGCATATTGAGGGTGGAAGGTAAGGTCAGCTTTTAAGCTTTTTATAGCAGAACTGAGAAATTATACTTTGGCCTATTAGTGAAAGGCAGTTTATAAAGGCAGGTGCTGCCTACAGAGCAACAACTGCAGCCTGAAGTCAGGCGAAAAGACTGATAGTATATTATTTTAGTACCTGCTGTAAGTGTATATATGTCTTGAAGCAACTACTGCATGACAAGATCACTGACTCTTTTTGGGATCAACACCTTCAGGACCTGAAGTCACAAGACCGTAGCATCGTATTAAAAACAAGCTCTGTTTCATTACAGTAAAGATCCGTGTTGTTTTGTATTAATTTGAAGATTTTGAGATACTGAAGATAAACAGAGGCAGCAGAAGGGAAAGTAGCTTCCATCCTTAGACTTCAATCAGTCTTAAATGTGCTCTGGAGGTACCTAAACAGATGTGGCTGTTAAGCGCTCTGTATCAACAGTTCTGCTCAGTAGTTAAAATACTCCCAGGGAACTACTTCAGAGTTAATTGATGTGGTGTCCCTCCTAATAGTAGATGAGGGCTGGAAAACAATAGCGGAAAAACAACAGCGTTCTTTACTCAGGTGCTGGAAGGAGACAGCTCCTCACCTCCCTGCTCTCCGGCATCGGGAACGGGTTTGACCCATGTCTCCACGCCAGGTTTGCTGGCATTTGAACCCAGGCTCTGTGGCGCGTGTAGCCTTGGGCTCTTGGTGTGCTCCCCAGACACCTTCCCACAGGCTCCAGGGGTTACTGCTAAAGAAACACAGCAGCAATTGTCTGTCTATAAGAAGCTCCAGAGCACAGTCTTTAGACACAAGAATCCTAATTGTGTGCTTGTGTCTGAACAGGAACTGAACAAAGATGGTGCAGCCAGTGAACTCTCTTTCCAGGGCAGGGTTGTGCCTCAGCGATCTGGTAGGATTTCAGATCTGAAGCTCACGGTTCTTCTCTGGGGAAAAATTACGAGTTTCTGGAGAAAACCTCAATGGATTATGCTGAAATTCCCCTGTGTTGTCTTAATAGTTGTATCTTGTGGGGATTTCACCCCCTCCTGCTCTCTATCCCTCAATATTATTGCTGCTGCTTATTGCTGGTAGGCGTTCTCATTAGTACGGTGCAAATACTGTTTTCTGTTTGCACTGTAGCTTTCTCAGTTTCTCAGCTGTAATGCTTAGAAAAATCAGTACAATATTGCAAATAAAGTATTGCTTTACCTCATTATTACTGAACTAGAAACCCAAAACGCTGGAGAAATAGAACTACATTAATTAATTGTTCTCTTCACTTGTTTGATTTTTTTTTTCTTTCCTTTCATTCTCCACTTACATTTTGAATCTAAACTTGGGTTCATTTTACAAAGTATTCTGCTAGATGCTGCTGACTGTAGTTTTACTCTGTTGGTATCCTGCATGGAAAACATGTTTGTTACTTTGACTGCCAGGGAGGCATTTCTGCAGCCATGCCATTAAAAGCTCTGTCAGCTTCCTGTTCCATGATACTGGTTTCCTCTCGCAGCACAACAGCCTTCTCTACTCAGCCCAGTGTCACGGAAATACAGACAGCCATGGGAGTCTTTGTGGATGTTTCCTCATCCTACAAAAGTAGTTAGGAGGACAGTGCTTTGCCACCTTTTTAATGGTTCTCTTTCAAACCCTCGCCACTTTTCTCTTGAATCACGTTCAGTGGCCAAGCCAAAAACGCTCCATGTGGCACTGGTGGCTCCTGGATCATAGTTTCAGAACTATGGTTTCTGCAGCCAGTTTTACCATGCCCAAACCTGCTTCCATGCTGTCCTCCTCAGCCTCAGCCCCACATGAGTGATTACACATGGTGGAGTTACATGGCTGTAGAAGTGATGGCATTAGCTTTTGAGTCGGTGAAGCTGTCGCCAGGCGCTGAGACTGTCAAAGCTTCATAGGTGCAGAGGTTAGAGTGTGATGGATTACAGTGCCGCGTGTCACCTCCCCACTCCCTCCCTGACTCAGACCGCATTTTTAGCAGTCCAGTGGTGGCCTCTGAGCAAATGGCTTGCCAGCCTGACTGCCCTCTGACAGTTTGCCCTGTTTGGCTAAGTCAGTGGTGCCAAGTGACAGTGAGCGGAGCTAGGAAGGCTGCTGGAACTTTTCTGTGGATATTATTGGATATTCCACAAGAAGACCCTCCTCAAAACCAGCGCTGCTATATGGTTGACTCATGTTCTTTTTGCTTGTCAGTACCTGTTGACAGTTACGTATGTGAATGATTCAACTAAGTGTGCTCTCCTCCCTCTCACTTATCACTGCATTGAAATTGGACATTCTGCATATGAAAATTACAGGTTACTGTGAGCTGCGTTCAAAAGGGTGATTCACAGCACAGCATAACAGGCAATTGTTGCTGGCATCTAGTGATGACTTCATCCCTTGCTGTTGTTTCAGCAACAGAAAGCAGCTTTATCTAGGATGGGTTTCTGACCCTTCACAGAGATATTGTTTTTTTATCCTTTGCTTCATACTTGTCCACAATCAATCCTTTTTTGGTTGTTTTGAATTCTTAAAGCATGAGAGTAAGAAATAGGTTGCACCTGCAGTTTTGCACCAGATGCTGGAGGTCACTTTTCTCTCATTTCCTTTGATGTCCTTGGGCCTGACATCAGTGTACTGAGCCACTTCTGCTGACAGCTTTGTATCAAGCTGTGGAAAGTCAGGAGATAATATCACTTAGGAATGGGGTCAGCCACACAGCTGAAAGGCAGCATATATAAGCTGCACATTGTCTTAAGTCAGCAACCAGAGGGAGGTGAACAGCATTGGGACATCCATGGGGTGGGATGATTCTCTCTGTTGTGGTACAAGAGCAGAAAAAGTTGCACATGTTGAGTCAGCAGTGGAAGCACAGATGGTTTAAGAGGACCAACGACTTGGCTTTCACCCATATTCAATGCAGGGATAGAAACATGGTAGATACAGATAGCTAGGCGTGACCATCAGCAGCCCATTTACTGAAAAAAACTGCTTGATGAGATATGCTTAATGGTCCTTCTTAAGACTGAAACATTTCCAGCTAGACTAGGAGGTTTTCAATTCAAAACCAGGTTATCTTCTTAGCAGGGCATTAATTAGTGACCTGAAGTTAGAATCATAGAATCACAGAATACCCTGAGTTGGCAGGACCCCTAAGGACCATCAGTCCAACTCCCG
>VWZZ01014462.1:568420-582030 GCA_013399095.1 Psophia crepitans | reverse complement strand
CCTTCCCCACCTTTGTTCCCTCCTCTGGACACTCCCCAACAGTTTTATGCCCTTTTTGTGCTGTGGCGCCCAAACCTGCCCCCAGCACTGGAGGTGAGGCCGCCCCAGCGCAGGGCAGAGTGGGACCATCCCGTCCCTGGCCTGGCTGGCAATGCCAGGCTTGGTGCCCCCCAGGACAGGGTTACGTACTTTCCAGGGATGGTTTGTATGGGTGTTTATGTATCAAGCAAGTTTTCCATAGAACTATAACCCAACACCAAACACTGTTTCTTAGTCAGCAACTCTGCTTCAAGAACTGACATCTAGAGACAAGGATAGAAACCAAATCCACCTTATTATTCAGTTCTGTCTTCTGAGAAGGATTTCATAACAGATGTAACACTGCCACACAGCATATGTCCTCTCACGTCTCGACATTTCCTTGCATGCTAAGAAAAGAACATGGAACCTGTGTTTAAGATCCATTGGGTGATACTGGCCAAAATACACATCCCTGTAGAAAACTCTATTTCCAGATATGCATATACTTCTGCCAGAGGCTAAATACCCCAAGAAAACCTTCCCATGAAAAGAAGTCTTAAATTTACCTTGAGAGAATGAATCTCAAAGAGTTCTCCCAACGGATTTTTCACCTTTTCAAAAATGTCATAGTAATAATAGTTCAAGCATGAAATCTATTAAGGTCTGGACTACAAAACCTAAAGGCTCGGTGTGCCTGTAGTACGTTGTGTATACCAAAACAGGCTGCATACAGAACGGAGCAGTTGCAGTGCAGTACTGTGTATTTTCCCTCCAGGGAAAAAATGTTTCTCCCTAAGAGGCGGCATTGGGCGGCCCATTAGCAAGAATTCCTCAGTGGGGGCAGCTTGGGTGGATGGGCAGGAAATGAAACAAGTTTAATCTGTTGTCTTTTTTTTTTTTTTTGAGGTGAAATTGGGAATTATTACACCCTAACATCTGCACTAAGATGACATTTATCTTGGTATGACAGTCAGTCAAGGGCCAAGTTATAGTTTCGCTCCAAGTTGTCCTGTCTGTGTGGGAATTTTTCCAACCTCGAGCAATCCATGCGTTACAATACAGACTCAGTAGCACGTATCTCCCCATGAGAGCTGCACACTTAAATCCCTTTGCATTCTGCTGGAAATGTACCCCTTAATACTTCCGTGAAACATTTTGTGCAGATTTAATTTACTTCTGCCACCAGATGGCACTTGTAGTGGGTTTATGTTGGGAAAATAAGTGTGTGAGCTCTCCAAGGCAAAGCATTAAAATCAATTTAAAGGCAGAACACTGTTTACAAACAAGGATTTTGCATAACAAGGGACTGCTTTCTTTGCCTGTTGGAGTCGGTAAGAACTGATACGCAGTGTTTCATCAAGCAGCATATTTACTTTCTTCTTTTTAGAAGGCATGATATGTATGTGCAGACCTTGTCAAGAATTCCTCACAATTCTGCGCTGAAACCTTGTAAGAGGAAGAGTAGAGTGTCTGAATTGCAGTTTTGCTGACCTTGAGTTCACAATGTGATGCTGTGAGTGCTCTGAAGTGGGATCTGGTGGATGAATAATGTCATCAGCACCTTTCTGATGAAAAATAAAATGGAAAAAGGGAAATGTTTAAAAAGGGGAAGGAGAAGGGAAAGAAGAAGAGGAAAGGAAAAGGGAAGGGGAGAGGGAAGGGGAGGAGGGGAAAAAAGTAAGGAAAAAGAGAAAAAAAGGAAGAAAAAAGTCCTTTGTCAGATTACAGCTGAAGAAGGCCTTTGGCTGCTTTGCTTTTTGAGGCTGAATATTACAGAGAGGAATCCCTTTTTGTCAGGCACGCTCTGAGATGGTAAGGAATAACAAAGCAAAGGCCTGCATGGTTTCATGAGCGGTGCTTGTGCTGTGGGTGGGACCTGCTTCAAGGACAGTGTTTACATTAGGTAAATGGTCCGTGCTTGCTCTTCTAGCATGTAGGGCAGATGTAGTGGCAGAGATTCTGGGAGTTCAAAGGGAAAAAATCCTAACAGACAAGTACAGAACAGAAGCCAAAAAGGAATGAGTTGAAAACTGCTCGCAGTTGTAGCTACACCTTTTTGAAAGCCCTTTTTGTTCCCAAGGACTGAATTTATTTCATTCTACATCAGAAATTCCTGGAGATCTATTTAAAATGTCAATTTACAGCTAGCATCAAAGAAAGAAATGACACAACAATGGCTTTTCGACAACCAGTTTTTGAAAACCTTTTGGCTGGGAAGTGAATTTTTTGCAATGTGAAAGAGAAAGGCAGAGTCTTCCCAGGCCATACATTAAAGTAATGGAAGAACTCTGTTCCTCAACAGATCTGAGTAATACACATACAACTACGTTCTTTACATTGCTTTTTGGAAAATCTCTTTTTCAGGTGGAAGGTAGACGCAAACATTAATAATGCATCTTTTTCCTATAGTAATTCAGCAACTAAATGCAGTAAGAGACATTCAAACGCCTGGATCGCTGACAGGCAAGACAAAGCTCACAGTTAACAGCACTGTCATAGTATTCCTCAAAGACAGGTTTCAAGATCACTCACCCCAAAGTATTTGATTAGTGCCACTTCTGTACTTCAGTAAGGAGCTACTCACATGGATTAATTCAAGATACAGAGGATAGTTTTTGATTACATGGGGCTATGAAATATAAAGCCCAGCACAATAAAAAGCTTTATACAGAGACGGGGATTAACTTTTCCATGTGAGAAACGGATCAGATGTATCTCATAATTTAAACTGCGCCTTCTCTGCTAAGAAGGTAGCAGCATTTCCAAATGCAGAAATTCACTTCGTTGTCAATAGAAAGAAAATAAAGTCTCCTACACACGCTGAGGATCAGAACACTTATGGAGAACACTGAATTCATTTCTAGCCCATCCCAGGCGAGCGGGGTGGGAGGTTTAAAAAGCTAACACACTTCTTCAACCCAACTTCTTCCTTTGTGATGGAACCCTGAAGTGTACATGAGCACTGAGGCTCCCACAGAGGAAGGGAAGAATCCACCACGCCAGATCCTACGGATTTTGCTGGATTTTGGACCTAGCCACAAAGACAGACTGGATACCATTTTCTTCTTTCCTGTTATTTGGGCCCTTATAAACCTTTGCAAGTATGTTAGCTGTCTTGGATTTCGTAAACAAACATTTTCTTTTGTTCGTTGCTCTTGCCTGACTTGAATGAAGGACAATTTCAAGGAGACTCACTAACACCCAGGCACTGCATTTCTGTGTATCCTTCTCACTGCGTGTAGCATGTCAGTAAATCTCTCCGAGGCTGCCGAAGGGTAAGAAGAGGGCATGTGCCCACACAAGCCTCACAGAACCCGGTAGCTGAGGAGCAATTTATCTTTGTGTAATTGCTATTCTCTAGGAAACCATGTGAAGCAAGTTACTTCGGAGAGCTCCTGAGTTCAGAAGAACCCACGGCAGTTGTCACAAGCTCCCAATTAGTCCATTCCATACTTCTAAAAGTCTAAGATTTCAATTCCTGTTGAGGGACTGGGAATAAACTAGATTTGTCATTCGTGCTAAGAATTTATTTTGATACGGCGTTTCTCCGTGCATTGTAAGATCCTAGCCGAGGGGAAACCTCTAAACATCTGATTAACGCTTTGTTGGATCTCAGAGATGATTCAGATCATTATTCTCCTCTGGATAAATGACCCAGTTTAATTTTGACAAAGTAATACGCACGAAGCAGACTTACAAAAAAAAATTTAGTTAGACCTTTTTGTATCGCATTTCCAGAATTTACATCTCCATCTCTTCTTTGTAGAAACAGCATTTTGCTTTTCCCTTCAAGTAGAATTCCAATTCATCTATAGAGTGAATCAAGTCACTTTTGCCTTCAGATACTCATTGACAGGGTCAGTTCTGGAAGTTGCTGTTCCCTCTGCCAGTCTGTAATCCCCCACGTAACTGTTCACTGAACATTTTGCTGCCACAATATTTTGTCATTCCATCTGATGGATTTTCAGTCTCTGATAGAGCCTCCTCTTGAGAGATGGTTCAGTTATGACGGAAAAAAGAAAAAAATCCCTTCCAAAAGCAAGTGCATCACTTTTTTAAAAAAAATAATAAATTTCAACTGGAAAGAACCCAGCTGGCAAAGCTTCCAGAAAGTGCTGCATTTTTCTCAGATCTCTAAAAGAGAGAGCAGGACCAATGCTTTTTAGGAGTACTGCGGCAAGTGAAGCCTTTACTCCAATCGTTGGTACTCACCAGCACGTGGCTAGCCCTGTTTGTGTGACCGACGAAGAGACCAGGGATGCACTACGCTCCTGTGGGGCATTTTAATTGTGAGTTTTTAGCAGTAACAGGAAATGCGCAACAAAAGGCACATACCCTTCGACAGCGTGCCCTGGAGACTGGAGTGCCCCGAGTATTCACAATGCTTTGGCGCCCTTGCTTATGCAAGGCTAGGTTCTGACTGCACGAGTAGAAAAAAGGAAATGATAAAAAAAAAGCGCACTTTTTTGCCACTATTTGGCAATTATGAAGCAGCAAATATATTTTTTTTCATGTTAGCTTCGACAGAAATAACTCGCTTATCTTTAAACCTTCGTAGAGTTCAATAGAGCTTAACTACATTGCTCTAGGGCTTCTCAATGCAGTCGCAGTACAAATGCTCATAAAATGGAGAGAGGCTGACGAGTTACAAATACTAGTTTGAAGATCGAGTGATAAAGTACTTTCCAAGGCTTCTAGGCTGAAATTGTAAATAACAGACCGTTGCTAATGATACAGTCCAGGATCACCACATTTCATCCCCTCCTATATACTTCTCAGTGGTATGAAAGAGAAGGGATAAGAAAAGGTTGATCCTGTCTGACCTTAGCATTTTCTTGTTCAGTTTTTCATTTCCTGGTTTTGAATCTTTACCTAAGACATCTTGAGGCTTAGCGCTGTTTATTTGGACAAGAAGCAATTGAAATTGTTCTGTCTGTATCATGATGTATTTTCTGTTTTGGAAAAGGACAGAAGAGTTTCCAGTCTGAATTTGCAAATCTATTTTTAAGTATTGCTGTAAATAAAATGAAGGAATTTAAACTTCCCTCTGCTGTTGTCAGTGATAAAGCTGGGGTATGATTTTTAGTCCTTGTTTACAAATGAAAGGTTATTTGTCCTTCTCTTCATATATATATATATATATAGACACACACACAGAGACGCTGCCTTGAACAGCAATACAATACTATTTTCTCCCTGGAAAAAAGTAAATGGTACAAAAATCTGAACAACTGCAGACTAGTGAGAGTGAAAATAGGGTGAGTCAGAGTAAACATAGACTTTTATTACAAATATATCTTAATGACCACAGGATCAAAACTTTACTAATTTTCTCATTGCATAAAAACAACTGATAGGCAGGTAGTTTCTCATTTTCACTTTTTTACATCCTTCTTCACCAGTATCCATGTCACCTTTTCATTCAGGGTGGGGACAAAGAGTAACATACGCCGTAAGTAAACAGACTGCAGTCAATGGAAGTGATATATCCCCAACCCATCAGGTAAAATTGCCACTTCTCCTGCTCCCATTAATATTTAAGGATGGAAAGCTATCCTATGTTTGCTATAGGTTCTGTTGTAGTGAGACCATTTTTTCCCTAGCTAATTGTGGGTCAGGGAGGCCCACGTTAAATCTCACTATACAGGGCACCGTGGAGACCTGTGGACTACCTGTGCCTCAGGTTGCTCCAGAGTTGCAAGCACTGCAGTTGTCAGCACAGCGCTGACCACGGGGCTCTGGCTTGAGCTGAGACGTACGCTGGTGCCGAAACCTCACTGCTGAGGCTGGAGCCAGCTCTCCACAGAAGGTCTCCCCATGTAAACCTAACGGCATGCTCTGGGATCCTTGCCTTCTGCCATTTTGTTAGTGGAAAATCATTTGCAGTCTCAAGGTGTGCTTCAGAGACATAGGCATTACTGCATCCATTTTGGAGATACGAAGATGGAAAATTGTTGCCTGTTATGATGGAGTTTGGAGATGAGCCTGAGATTAGTGATTCTCAGTAGCAACCTGTAATTATTTGCTAGTCACCTGTTTTCATAGCTGACAGCTGAATTAATATTGCCCATTTCTAGCTGCTGACATACATTAAAGAGTAAAATGTTATATTTATGTACGTTAATCTTGACAGCAGATAGTGTAGCTGTCCTAGGGATGCTGTACAGTTAGGAAAAGTGGGCGAAATGGCCTACATCACTGTTAGAACTGGTCAGATGTGTGTAAGAGAATACTCAGTTAGAAGGTGGTCTGGACTGTATGAAAGGATTGGTAACCCAACCCTCCAGGGTTTGTATCTCATTGCAATTCATGAGAAATGCATAACTGGGGGGGGGTTTCCTTCAAGTTTTGTTGATGACGAGGATGCACTAAACCATCCAAACACATAAACAAAAAACATTCAAGATGGCAATAACAGATTAAGCTTCTGTCGTAGCCTTCATTTTCAGTCACACGAGTGCTTCCCGATTGATCTGCACCTCCGTGAATACTGGCTGTCTCAAGCCACTTACAGAGATTCGAGATTTCAAACGAGGACACGTAACGGCTGGGAGGTGTGGAGACGTGTACTGCCTAAAACGAAAGGCGAGGCTGAATTTTCAAGCATTCGGAAGTTATTAAATGCTGTAATTAGAATTACCCATGCGACAAATTCTTCTCTTTGATCATATACATATACATTATGGTATGCATGTGATTTTATCCACTGGATTCAGACAACGGACAGAATACATATTGGAAATACCATTTCATACTGATTTTGCAGGATGTCTCCCCATGTTCAAATATTTTTACTAGTTCAATTCTCTTTGAAGGCAGAATTATTTTCCTAATGCCACCTAAGTGAGTCTCTGTTCATAGCATCCTAGTAAGCAACATGCTAATTACAGGTGTGAAATGAGAACAAGAAATTAGTGACAAAAATAATTAATTTTCATCAGTTTAGGTGTCTACTTTCAAACCCTTGTGGCAAAACAAATACGTATTTCTGAGAACTTCGTATTTTATCACAGTTGCTTCTTCTGACTTTCCCCTTATTTCTGTTTCCATGATTGTTTAAAAAGAAAAGAATATTACCTGATTCTCCTGCTTTCTCATAATCTTACTCTGAAAAGCAGTGTTTTGTAAATTCACCAAGATAATTTAGTCTGAGGAATACGGTGGTAAGCACAAAGAAACTGACTCCAACCAGTGAAAGTACAGAAAAATATTAGAATGGTCGTTTATGGAACTAAAATGGAAAACAGCATCTTAGAATGGCAAATAGTGGGCAAATTAAACTCTGGCAGCCTAGGTAATTATTCCTTTAAGGAATGTTTTTTTAAAAAAACACACACAACCCCCCCAGCACTTTTATATGAACAAGTTTGCTTATTAAGTTTTTATCCAGAACAGACTTCAAAAAAACTTTGGTCTGTGGCTTTGTGGTTTTTTAATTGAAATGCTGGTATTTCATATTGTGTATGGTATTGTCTTGCTTGCTAAGCTTGAAAAAGCAGCATGTTGCAATGAAATCATGTAAGCACAAGTAATGGTGATGAACCATTGAAATGGCTATTTTAGCATTTCTCCTTGCTTTCAGTGAATTTATGAAGTTGTAATTCTGGGAGGGTTTTCTTTGTTTACTTTCCTCTTTTAGTATTCAGCTTCCTAATCTGATGTCTAAGGTTTTTTGTTCCTGCCAATAAGCCTGTGCTGCTCACCTTTATCTACGTGAAGTATTTTCTTCTGGCATTTATCTGCTCTTGACACTAGGTATTTGATACTGTAGCATACATTTCTCTCCTTCAATCACAGTTTAACCTACAACTTAAAATACTACGTTTTAATGAAAGGCATCCTTCATTCCAACTCTGGTTTGGCTTCAGTCTCACCTTAAGTACCAAGAAATTATTTTCTGCAGCATTTATAAAATAACTTGTCTAATTAACAGAGGAACAATTACAGCTGTATGCAAAATTTCATTTTATTCATTGCTAAATTAGAGTTATAAGTTCAATTTAGCCCCCTTTTTAAGATTACTTACCACTTTCACAGCTAAATTCTTTCTGAATTGAAATGGTCTTGTTTGGTTTCACTCTGAGAGATTAATTTGAATAGAAAAAAAGAGTCACAAAACTATTCCAAAGCTGTTCTTAAGCCCCATTCTCAATATGAACTATCATAAACTGAATTTTAAACTTGAGCTTGTTTGTTCTTATAACCGGTCATGGAGATCCCTGTGGTCACCAGAACCAGGAACCTCAAGTGGCTCACGGTAAATTTATAGCCCATATACCCTCAGGAAATTTGAGACGTTTAGAAATCAGGTTTGTCTGACCACCCATCAGAAGTAAATCTATCCGTGGAAGTTCCCATCTCTCCCCGGCTTAACTGACAAGCACTCATCCATTGCCACGGTGCCGCAGAAGATCATGAGGTACACTTTCACAGACGGTGAGCAGAGGTGTGCGTGCTTTTTCTCTTGTGCTGATCCTTCGCTGCAGTGCTTCCCAAGGCCCCTGCTCTGCCGACACTCAAGGGCTTACGCAGCGGTTTGCAGCTCCTCTACAGACCACACCCAGTGCTGCACTTGCAAGTGCTCCACATGGTTTTAGTCCCCTTCCTGCCACTTTATGAGAATGCAGCATCTGTCCCACAACCCAGAGTATCGGCACATGTCCCCCGGCGCACGGCGAGCCCCACTGCCGTATCGTACGCCCCAAGAAAAACCGTGAACCATCGCTTTAAACAGCATACTCTTTCCTGTGCAAACCCATCTCTGTTGTTTCCTCAAGAGGAACACCTTTTTTTTTGCCTACTAACATTCCCTGATATTGTTTCCCACCACAAGATACAGAGAGAGAATTCACAGACACTTGCAAAATTACAAAGGAAATACTTTTATGAAAGGCTCCTTAAAGGCTTGGTTAAAGTTAGGTACTTAGATGGATTAGCTTTGGACCAAACTCTGCAGGCAAACTTCCAGATTAATCTACATAACCTGGAAGAGCCAATTGATCACGTCTTTCATAAATCAAAAGGCAATTCATACAAACAGTAATGATTGGTATGCTCAGAATCAGAACTCATAAAATTAAAATCGAACTTTATACTGCCTTGCGTGTACACCTTATAGTCTGTAATTTTGTCATGCTTAGCTTGTGATATTTCAAAGAGTTTATAAGCTGCTCATGGTAAAAACAAAGCCTAATTGTTCGAGTGCCGTAAAAGCCATGCAGGCACCATGCGCTGGTGCAAGCAGTGCTCTAGAATAAAGCACAGAAAACTCCAGGGGTGGCCTCATAGCTGGTCAAGTATTCTCCCTTTTTAGAAGAGAGGCTGAAGTACAAAGAGCAAGGCTTAATACATTCCATTTATTTAAGAAAAAATTAAATGGCATTATGATCATGTTTTACAAGAGATTATTGCAACAAAGATTTGTGTTGGGAAAGTGCATAAGGAAGTTTCATGCTTGTAAGCAGAAATCTGATATACTGGTAAGAGAAATAAGCTGTCAGGTTTTAAAAGTGTGCCGTATGTAACCAGGAGAGGGGAAAGAAGCAGCCAGAAACACCACAGTTTCTAAAAGAGTTCGGGTTTTTCAGGTTGTGCTTTCTTTTTTTTTTTTTTAAATACTTTAGAGTCAGGTATCAGTCTCATGGGCAACTGTCCAGGTCAGCAGTGTGACTTCTGTTGCCTTCTTTCTCCAGGGAATCTCAAAAGCGTGCAGGAAATGGGCTACAAAGAACGTTGGTTTTTGTGGCATTGCTCAGCCGATCCCCCACCATCAGCCCGCTGGAGATGAACAAGCACTTCTGGGCGCGTGGTGAGTACGCAGTTACGAGGTAAGGAACATGTATGTCATACATGTACAAGAGAGGTACATACATGTTCAGGCACATGGTGTGACAGAGGTTGGTACCTACATACAAACGCTAACAACAGGATAAACTCTAATAGCAGGATAACATCCCTTAACGTCTAAACACAACGCAGCAAAACCAGGGAGAGAATTCAAGAGGAGGAGAGTAAGAGAGAAGGACGAGCAAGAAAGAAGTGGCTTCCAAGAGAATTTTTTTGAGAGCGAGATGGAAGGCAGAGTTAAGATTGAGCACAAATCACTGCATGACTGCTGGGTCCTTGTTTTTCACATTACACTGACCTGATTAATTTTAACTGGAAAATATGTATCAGAGGCTTTTCCCCTGTCTTATCTTCCTTTGAAAGAACTACTTCAGCTGTTTGCTGGCTCATAGCATTATTACCCACACCAAACCACTTTTGAAATAGTAACATTTTTTTCTTAGTTTTTCAATAGCACAATAAACTTAAAACTGACAAAACATCCAAGTTGGGCGGGCGTGTAGGAAGAGCCAGGTTTTCAGAACCGGACAGGCAAACACGCCTGACCTCTTTTATTGGGCATCCCGCAGCAGACAGAGCCCTGCAAACAAAGATGTCTCTGAACCCTGAGCAGACTTGGGGCCAGACGTCAGAACTAATACCCCTCCGCTCACAAACAGCACTCTGCAGGGTATTGATTCACCAGAAAATACCATGACTTGAGGCCGTCTAAAATTAAGGCCATCCTTCGGTTTTTCCAAAGCGTGACGGGATATTTATATATTGCTAATAATTAGTACGAGAGTCCTACTTACTGCATGAGCAACACTTCCTTTCACATGTACATCTTCCTTGGCACTTTCCCAGGTAAGAATTAACCGTGTGCTGCTTAGCTTATAAAAATGGACAGTCTGAGGCGAGATGTTAGCAAGCAGTAGGAACGCTATTTTGGTAATTTTCATATTTAAAAAGGTTAGGCTTGATTGTCACTTAACTTTCTAACTGAGCAAATCTGAACAAGCTGGATCTGCTTTTACAATGTCTTACACACAGACAGAGTTTGAATATATTATTGATTTCATGAATATGCTTATCTTCTAAGTTTATCTCTTTTGCTAATTTACAGAGGGTGATGAAGCACTCGGGCCCTCTGAGGCTCTCATACACCATCCCCTCAGACACGGAATACTCCTTCCCGTTTCTAAACGCTGAGTGCCAGCAACAGACCAAACACAGCAGTAACGTGCTCCAGGAAGCCCGATGCCAACCCAAGGGCGTTTCTGAGGGTTTACTGGATGTTTCAGTCTAATTTATGGTTTCCTGGGAAGAGCGTTTCCAGTAGGTTTGATTTTCTCGCTGTTATCTAAAGCCCAGGCGGGCTTCTGACTGGCAGGTCAAGTTCATTATCTTCTTACTGGTATCCTCTCAAAAAAAAACCCTGCAAAATCAGCCAGACAAAGAAGAGAAGCTAGTCCCTTCACAAGCTATTATTCCTCAGTTAGCTTATCTAACGCACTTGGAGCCACTGAAGGAGATACAACTTTGCCATTTGGGAACCGAGGCATTTGCTTGTAACCTGTAAAAGAAAGGAGGAAAGTAACCACATTTTAAATGGCTCATGCCTCTTTAGCAGTGTCGCACGGCTCCTGTGAACTTGGTAATTTCTGCCTAAAAGGATGTCTTTCAAACAGATACTACTTGTACTAACTGCTGCTGCTCCACTTCAGCTGCCCTGTGACTTGCTTAATAAGCTTTTATTGTCTGCAGATACATTAACGAGTTTTGAGTGTCTGTCTTTGCATTTTGTTTTGCACTTAAGAAGGTGGTTCACTTGCTTTATTTATCACTTTGACCTCTGACAAAGATTCTGTCTCAAATAATACCATGCAGGTTGCTTCATGCCGGCAGTGTGCCCAGGTGGCCAAGAAGGCCAACGGCATCCTGGCCTGTATCAGGAATAGTGTAGCCAGCAGTAACAGGGAGGTGATTGTCCCCCTGTACTCAGCCCTGGTGAGGCCGCACCTCGAGTACTGTGTCCAGTTTTGGGCCCCTCACCACAAGAAAGACATCGAAGCCCTGGAGCGTGTCCAGAGAAGGGCAACGAAACTGGTGAAGGGGCTGGAGCACAGGTCTGATGAGGAGCGGCTGAAAGAACTGGGCTTGTTTAGTCTGGAGAAGAGGAGGCTCAGGGCAGACCTTATTGCCCTCTACAACTACCTGAAAGGAAGTTGTGGCGAGCTGGGGGTCGGCCTCTTCTCGCAGATAACTAGTGACAGGACAAGGGGGAACGGCTGCAAGTTGCGCCAGGGAAGGTTCAGGTTGGAGATGAGGAGAAAATTCTTCTCTGAAAGGGTGGTCGGGCATTGGAACGGGTTGCCCAGGGAGGTGGTGGAGTCACCATCCCTGAGGGTGTTTAAGGAAAGGTTAGATGTGGTACTTAGGGACGTGGTTTAGTGGGTAATAGGTGGTGGGGGGATGGTTGGACTAGATGATCCTTGAGGTCACTTCCAACCTTAATGATTCTATTCTATTCTATTCAGTCAGGTACTGCAATAAGCCAGTCCTTCCACAAAAAGCAGAGTAAATGCACTTCAGCAATGATATTCTGAACAAGTAGTATTTTGGGGAAAAATAGAGTGAGTGTCAACAACTCTGTTGGAAAAATCTGATCAAGTTATTGGAACAGAAGCTTGGCCTCTTCAAAGAGCAGCTAAAGATTTTTTTTACGGTGAACTCATGATCTCCCACCAGGACTGGAAATGAGTCTTTCAGGCTTCAGTCACAAAAACCCTTTGCTGCACGTATGCCCAGAGCAAAAGCAACTGCTTGGCCAGTAACTCATTTCTACCTAAAATCAGAAAGCGTATGCAAACTGCCAGGTGAATCTCTGCCTTCCAAGGCTTTATCCTTCCCTCACATCCCCTTCTCGGGGGAAGCTGGGACATACACCCTCCGTGTTGGAGCTCCGTTCCAAAAGGCTCAGCCCCTCACACCAAGGGCAGATGGGGAGAGCGCAGGGACTCCAGCCTCTCCAGCAGCAGTGGCTGCTGTTAGCCCCCCACCTCCTCACTGCCGGAGCAGCCGTGCTCCGAAAGCAACGCATCCTGGCAAATGCTTGTAAGAGCTGACTCCGCAAGAAAAGGTTTGTGCTTTTGTGACAGCAGAAACAAAGGCTGTGAGAAAATTTTACTGATTGAAAACTCACAAAGTTTAAAGGTGGAGAGAAGAAGTAGAAAAGTTAGAAAAAAATTAAGGAGACATTGAGAGGAAGGGAGGAGAAAAGCACGTCCTCGCCTTCCTATCTTCTTCCTGCAGCATCTCCCTCTGCTTCCCTTTCCTATTCCCGGCTGTCACAAGCGCTCCCAGCGTGCGCTCACTCGGGATGATACAGGACCCAAACCTCAGCAACTTTTCTTGGCTCGACGCAGCCTTAACGGGAAGCCGCGTTTCACCGACAGAGGTTCTGTATGTCAAGGCTGCCGAGGGCGCAGGCAGAGGTCTGTGCTCCCAGCAGTTAGCGCGGGTCCGACCCCGGCGCTGCCAGCGCTCCCGCCTCCGGAGCCGGCACCACCAACACACAGCCGCTCCCCAGATGTGCCGGGGAAACGCTCTGCTCCCGCCTCAGGCCGCGCAGCCCCGGTTCCCTGCGTGGCCGCTCCGCTTCTCCGCGGGCCCCCTCCCGCACGCCCGGGGCCGCTCCGCACCGCGGCCTTCCCGGCCCCCGAGCCCGCACCTCTCCCGGGGCTCTCCCCAGCGCGGGGACG